>JARHVA010003553.1:1630000-1680000 GCA_037957365.1 Torreya grandis
ACATTATGCTGGGCATGGTGTTTTTATGCCTTTGTTTAGAACTAGGAATATATAGTTGGGTATCTTGAATACCTATGCTATAAAATAAGTAAAAGATGAAGGAAACATTGTATTTTCCCCTAAATCACATAAAATGTTAGAATTATTTATATAGTCGAGTTTGTAATCAAATATAAAATATATGGGGTTTGTGTTTCCTCTTGAATGCAACATCAAATATTAGCTCAAACTATGTCTTTACCTCATATTTTTGTACATCAATTTGTTATTTCAGATCTTTTAATAGTTGGGAAGAACTTTATTTTAAATAGAAATTAATTCTAACCATACCGATCTACCCTTATATGTAGTTAATTAGATTGGATACTGTTTCCTTGATTGGATATTTTGGTAACCATATCCCCTTTCCCACTAAACTCACCTGATTATTAAATTCTATTTCTGGTATTAGCTTTTGATGCATTCTAAAGTGGTAGAATTTTTTAATGGAGATCTTATTTAAATTCATTTGATTGAGATGGGTTTCAAGGAGTTGTAATATGCCTCGAAGCCACTTGGAGTTGCTATATTTATGTTGGCCTTACATGGCCATTTCTAATCCAACCCAAGTTTATCTTATGTTTATGAATGTTATATTTTTCCTCCTTTGAGATGATGGAGTTAATTTGGATATTATAGATTGATCCCCTAGTGTTTAATTATTTTATGCTCAGATAAGCCTCTTGGGTTGAGCAATGGACTTTGGTTAGACCTTTTGGTCTTACAATTTAGATATAATATATCTTGAATTATGGTATAAATCATCTTCTATAAAAATACAATGTATACCTTGGGAATTACTCGGGCCAATTGGATCGACTGAGTGTTATGGTTCTATTTTGATTACATGGATTCTCTCATCCTTTTTTAACTTTATTTTATAGTCTTTAGCAGTGGCTCAGTATCTTGTGTATACCTCTTACCTCACTCAAGTACCTGGTTACCTAAACTCTCCACCAAGCTAATAGTTTAGGTGGTAAGGGCCATCGATGGTTAGGATCATAGTGCTAGTTTTGAGGGGTGTTCTACTTGATGTATTCATATTCTTTAGCTGATTCACTTGAACTTGCATGTAGTGGCATGTTTATTAACTATGTCAATTGGTATCTGATTCTTCATTGGCATGTTGGATTGTAGTTGGTTACCTATTTTATGTTATGGTTACTTTTTCTTACTTTATATAGAATTGTAACATATATTATGTTGGAAAAAGAATAATAATGTTTTTTATGTGGTTATTAATGGGAAAAAATGAATATAGTAACATGGATCTTGTGTATTTAGCTAGATGTATTCATTTATTTGGCATACATTCATGTTGGATTCAATATCTATATTGAAAACATAGCTATAACATCATCTAAAATATGTTATGTCATGATTATTATATGTTGTTGAATACATGTTGGGATACCATAGTGATTCTCTATTGATGATAAATATGCATGAAAGTTGTATAAAGTAATATAGGAGAAACATTATCTATTTTTCTTGTAACCTTAAATCCAAATGAAAGTAATTTTGCATTGTTTTAAGGCATGCTAAAAATTTTAGAGGCTTTAAAATTTCCTCGATGGAGTTCTATATACATATATAGATTTCATGATTAAATTGGTTTGGTGATATTCTTACAGCATGAAATGCCAATCTAGAATATAGACTTACCTCTCTTTTATTATATGGGCATGATGTTATCTAACCTTGTTATGAGGCATTGTTAATTGAATTTATGGCCTTAACATGCATATAAACATTGCTGGAAATAAATTGTTGCATTTAGTTTATGCAAGTAGTTTCTTAGTAATTCAAAATAATGTGGTTTAATTACAATATTGGAAATTCCAATTGGTTGTGGTATAGTTTTAAGTGAGTTTATTTCATTGTTAAATTAATAGAAATAAATCTTGAATAATGATCTTCTTATATGGGTCTGGGTTATTGATTGTAGTTCTTACCCATAAGGGTAATGTAATGCCATGGAATATTGGAAAGTTTATAGAACATTATTATTTAGTTGTTTTTAAATCACCCCTTTATTGATGGAATGATGTTCATATTGACATTAATGCTTTCATGAGACATATGATCATTGGTTTATAATGGATATGAGTGATTAAAAAATTTATAATCATATCTTGATAATGAAATTCTTGATATACCTTGTGTTATGATTATTAAATTTGAATAATCTCAAAATTAGGAAGAGGCTTGATATGTTGTGTAAAATTATAATAATTTCATCATGATATATGGATTAATAGTCTACCTTAGTAATGAGCTACTAATTCATAACTTTCCTTAATTAACACATTAGTTAATGTCATAGATTATTTAATTAATGAAATTTTACATGGAAAAATGTATTATAATTAAATTTCACGAATGCCTATTTTTATAAAATAACATGGCATGATAACCAAACGATAAGTAAGCAACATTTAGGTGTAAAACCACTATGGTTAGCTTATGAGATGGCATTCCTGTATCATGAGAAGTAATTAATTTTATAATGCTAATTGTATGGTTTTTCAATATGATTCTCATGTGTGTGATGTCATCCATCTTGAGTTAAGTATATTATAAATCATCTAATTTAATGAGAATAATTATTTATTACGGAGTTATATCCTAGATGTGCCCTTTGTTAAGTAAATAAATGATGGTGCAATGACCTCAAAGAACTTTGGATCATGGCATAGTGATCAATGGGGGTAACACAAGAATAGTCATTACTTGGGTGATTTAACAAAAGGTTATGGAATCTTAATATTACACCATGTTGGCTTTATCATTGGATTAGAGATCTCCCCTTGTTGATCTCATGATGTGATCAAACATGCCTAAGCAAGTTAGTGGGATGGATCCTTATGTTTGATTATTTGGACCTCCATGCTTAAGTATTGTACTTCTATTATAGATAATTGCTTATTTAGAAATCAGCCAACCAAACATTATTGGATGTGATTAGTTTCATTTTGGTTGTTTATAGCATTATCCATTTGGGGATATTTGGGATGATGGTTGTTATTTATTAGTATTTGTGTATTTGGTTGTTGTTTAGATGCATATGGTGCATGGAAGTTATGCAATAGGTCCTAAATGATTTTCCACTATATACATTAAAGGTAATTCCAATTTTTTTTAATTGTTTCATCTAGTATCAATGTTTGTGCTTAAAGGTTTTGAATGAGTTTTGACAGATTGAAATTATTGTTAGCATATACTTGAAAAGTTGGTTGAGATTTTGTATGATTGTCCATACCCTTGCAATAGGTTGTGTTTGCATAATATACTTTTAGATGGCTATAATTACTCATATTGTATATGTACATATACTTATAAAGGCATATTTTAATACATGTATGCATATGCCTTGTGATGGTTGAATGCTACTTATATGTCTATGTTATCTTACTAAGATAGAATTAAATCCTTATATGATTGTGTGCATTCTAAACCATGGCTGGAATTATATGCCTTGTATAGTAATATATGTCTTAATTTCTTGAGAAATATATATTGTGAACTTTATAAAGTCACTTAGCATCATGGATTAATTAAATAGTACTTTAATTAGTCCTTTACTTATGCAAGCCTAAAGTGATAGAATTTCTTGCATTATGGAATGAGTGTGTATGCATAAATTGGTAAATTTTTATAAATTATATGTTGATGCTTACCTGTATCCTTAGTTGGGTAAACCCTTCACTCATTGATTTATGTTAGGGAAAACATCACCTATCAACTGTTAACTTATATGGGCAAGTTGATGGAAGATTGGTGATAACCCCTTTACCCTTGGAATTGAGGGAATGATGTTTGGTATCTATTGTTGAGTTATATGGGTAGGTCATCAATATATGCTTAGATAATTATGACCTTGAGAAGACCAAGGTTTAGGCTTAAATTTGAAGGGATACATAGGGTGAAGGTGTCTAGTTTTATTAGGTAAATCAATAAGGCTTGGGATATCCACTTATGAGGGATTATCATGAGTTGAAATAAGAATTTGATCTTATTTATGTATTTGATATCTTTTGAGTTAGATAGAGAATCATGTGGCTTTATAACTACAAATGACTAAAAGTAATAAGTGTGTGTGGATGTTTATTTCTTGTTTTGCATCTGTGATTATGTTTTGATCATGGATATGTTTACATCTATGATGGTTATTTGATCATGGAGAGGTTGATTTCCATGAGGATGCGATGTTAATCATAGTTAATTTTATGTCTATGGGGATGTTTTAGTTTACTCTAGTTGAGTTATGCTTCCATGAGATTGCCTAATTAGAGTTGGACTATGTTTTATTGCCCATAAATATATTTGTTGTTATTGATTATATCTATGTTGGGTGAATATTTTGTCGGCAACCTAACTAGTGAGTAAAATAGGTCCTATCACCACAGCAATAGGGAGATTCATCGGCCAGATGTGCAAGTTTACTACATCAAAAGAGAATAAATCTCTCGTCTCATCAAGGGGAGGTTCCCTATTAATTATACAGTATATATATATATATATATATATATATATATATATATATATATATATATATATATATATATATATATATATATATATATATATATATGCTGAAAATAAGACATAAGGGTAGGAAAAACCATCCATCTCACTTTTTTCAATGATGATTCTAACAAATAGAGGAGAAATCCTGGGAAACACTGAAGGTACTTCTCTTCTTTTAGAAGTATTCTCACAGGAAACAACAAGAGTCCTTTCAAGGAACAAGTAACTGGTAAGAAAGGCACAAAGTAACCAACAATCTAAGATGCAGCACAAAATCTCCACCTTAACTTCCCAAGAGAGAGATACAAAGAAAAATGGGGGCACAAAGTCATCCCAAGGTCCTTTACATAGGAAAAAAGAAAATACAAACACATTGAAGATACTTGTAAGGGCACAAAGTCATCCCATAGTTGGTCTTTAGGACACCTTCCTAATCACTTCCACTATTTCTACTTGTTAGATCAAATAAACAAGAATGCTTCTAGGAAACAGACATATGAACAATTTCCTAAATACCATAGGCTATTTCTAGCACAAAGTCTGAAAAGGTCACTTGCTTTCTTATTCAAATGAAGAAAAATGATTGACAATCTGAGCTCAAAGTCTCAATAAATGCCTTTCAATTTGGTTAGAGTTTTACTTCTATCATAGGAAAGATCCTTGAAATAATTAGAGAGATTACAATATATAGAGGTCAAGAGAGGTTTGGCACGTTTGTCCCATGGAACAGCTCATGTTGCGCATGTAATGCTTTGAATGCACTTTCAATTCTATATTTTAACTTGACAATTATCCCCTAGAACTAGATGATATTCTTAGTTCCCTCTCTTGATTTCACCATTTTTCACTTTGCCTTTCTCCCTGAACAAGTCATGTCTTTTAAGGGCTTGAGAAATTTGCATCCACATTTCTAGGCTCAAGAGATCTATCAGATCTAACACTGTGTTGATACTCTAGATCTTTCGTATTGTTTCCTCTACTTTACAACAATTAGGGATCTCACACTTAAGTCTACAAAAATTATTAGGCACTTCATTACCACCAGTTTGGCATCCTTGAGTCTGTCATGATTTGAAATCCAGTCAGCTAATTGATTGCCCCTAATTTGATGGCTGTGGGTCGATCATCCTTCTTGGCAACTCTTTTTCTGGCTATTGAATCAGGTCCTTAAATTGCCTCTCTATTCTTTGGTCCCTTTCCACTAAAAAATGGGCACATGGCAGCATCCACTTTGAAACAGGTAAGGACACGTAGTAGCTTTCATTGCTATTAGAGGCTTTAGAAACATTTTTTATGAGTCTAGTGAAAGATGACACATGGCAGTCTCTGTTGCACTTTAGCAGCATTTGAAAACACTCAATAATTATTTTAGATTCAGACGGATGATAACACGTGGTGGTCTCTGTTGTGCTCTAAAAAATGCTTAGGAGAATCTTAGAAACTTGTTTGAAACTTAGACACAAACACGTGTCGCTCTCCATGGAGTTATAATTGAATAGGTGGTGGCTTCCACTTTTCTATGAAGAGTCAAGTGGATGATGACACATGGCAGCCTTCACTTATTTTAGCAACTCACTGGGGGCCCACCACAATCTTTATGAAAACAAGAATTAGGAGGGAAAATTGTAGAGATTGACACTTGTCTGCATCTACCAAAATTTGCAAGGGAAATGTGGCATGTTTTATGGCTTCTTAAGGGTAGAGTATATAGTGTCTTGGCAAATGACACTTGGTAGCTTCCATGAGACCTTGAGACTTAGACAAAAACCTACGTAAAAATAAATACCTACGCATTGAACTTCAAAACTGTTGAAACTTTAAAGCTTTAGATGGAGCACTTGGAGGCTTTCAACAAGCTTCAATAGGGTCAGGGGGCATATTCCAATGTGATTAGAAATAAAGTGTAATGGGGATCAACAAATGACATGTGGTGGCTTCTACTTGACTCATTATTTTTGGGGTGCTCTTTTGAACCATTTTGATTGAACTGATCGATTGAACCAACTTTGGTTCAATGGTTTAATGGTTCATTCCTTTATTTCACTCATTCAATTGACCACTCGAACCAACCACTTTGAACCCTATTCATTGAACCTTTGAACCCTATTCATTGAACCTTTGAACCCATGTTCATTGAACCTTTGAACATGTTGAACCAAAATGGTTCAAGGTTTAATGGTTCAATGGTTCAATCCTTACTTGAAGCTACTGATGGACCCTTTTTGGTTGAACCAAGGCGTTGAACCAATCTTGAAAATGTCCAAGTGCTGGAAACTCTCCCCTTTTGATTGAACTTACCCAAAGAATCCATTGAACCTAATGAACTAACTCGTCCCTTTACTAAAAAACTTGAAAAGTGAGGAACTTGAAAGCTCAGAAGAAATTTTGGAAAGGGAAGAGGCAAATTTGGTCTTGCAAGACCAAAATGGCTCATATGTTGTCCCAAAAAGAGTGACATTTTTTAGAGTACAACAGCTGGCTCTTGTTGGGGAAATTGCTTCAGATGAGAACTTGGAATAGCTGAGGGGAGTAGAAACTAGAATCTCTAGTGCCTTGAAGTGTGCCATTGAGCTATAGAGTCATGCTACCCAAAAAGAAAGGCTACAAAAAGGGACAAAAATGAAAAGCACAAAAAGAAACAAAAACTAAACAAAAATACATATGTATAGACAACTTCATCTGATACTTCAAGAGTTCAAGTGCTTTAGATGATGCCCATTGTGAGGCAGAGAAAAGGGTGTGCCATCTTGATATTTCAATAAGAAGCTTTTTTCACCTTTGAGCTCATGGATAGTAAAATGGCCTCTCCACAGGGAATCAAATTTTCCATGCATTCCCTTTTGTTCTCTTCTCTTGTCCCACAACAGGACTTGATCTCCAATCTATAAATCTCAGCTCTTTGCTTTCTGGTCGAAGATTTTCTTCACCAGGCTTTGATGGACTGCAATCTAGTCCACCACTACAATTCTCTACTCTTCTAGCTCAATCAGGCACATGATTCTCTTATCAAGGGTACTTTCATACATTTGACCTTCAATTGCCTTGACCAATTTTAATGCTGACGATTCTAGGGTGATTGGTATCTCAACGTTGATACCATAAAGAAGTTGGAAAGGAGACATACAAATTGCCCTTTTGGGTGTAATTCTGTCTACCCACAAACCATCAACCAATGCTTTGTGATATGTTCTTTGATTGTCATCAACCAGCGTCTTTATGATAGTCAGCAGGTTCTTATTACTTGATTCAACTTGTCCATTCCCTTGTGGAAAGTAATCAGATGAGTGGGAGAGTATAATTCCATAGTAGAAATAGAATTGAGTGATCTCTTAGGAAGTGAAATAAAATGCATTGTCAATGACAATCTTAGTTGGGACCCCAAACCTAGAAATGATGTTCTCTTTCAAGAAATTACACACTACTTTTGAAGTAGCATGCTTGGTTGGAATCACTTGCACCCACTTGGTGAAGTAGTCTATGGCTGTGAGGACATAATCATGTCTAGCATTTGAAAATGGGTTTATAGCACCAATAAAATTGAGGCCCCATTGTTGAAATGGTTCTTCTATGACCACTAGCTTGAGAGGTAGGGCAGCTAACTTGTGTCTTCCAATAAATTGCTAGCATGGTTCACATTTCCTTACCCACTTGTATGCATCTTGAAAAAGAGTAGGCCAATAATATCTAGCTCGAAGGATCTTATGGGCAGTCACAGGAATAGAAAAATGTCCTCCACATGCCTGATTGTGGAAGGATCTCAAAAGTTGGCTTTGCTGCTCCTTGGCCACGCAGCGAAGGAACACTCCATCAAGGCCCCTCTCATACAGGCCATTGTCCCAAAGGACAAAATTGGTAGCTTTCAACTTGATAGTCCTTCTCTCTTTATAAGCTAGGTGAGCAGGACATTCACCATAAGTGAGGAAATGAGAAATACCCGAATACCACTCATCAGTGGTAGAGACAAAGAGGATTGTTGGCACTTCTAATTCTTCTGATTCTTGATGCTCTGTGTCTTCTAGCTTATTATCAGCAATTAATTAGCATAAGCCTTTTCCCCAAACCAACTTTGTTGGTTCGATGAGTAGATCAAACTCCTAAATCTTTGCAACCCAATTACCTCTTTTCATCCCAAACTCCAATTGAGTTAGTATGGATTTGACTGTTGTATCAAAAACCAAGGCAGTATTATGTGAATTCAAGATGTAGAAGTGGAAATGATTTATTGCCTTCACCACTACATAAGCATGTTTTTCCATATTCAAGTACTTCAGCTCATGAGCTTTGAGAGGACAACTCATGAAGGAAATGGGAGACTCCATAACTTCTTTATTCTATTGAACCAGAATCACTGAAAGCATGTGTTATGAAGCATAACTATACATGGTGAACTCTTTGTTATAGTCTAGACAAACCAAAATTGGGGTGTGGGCAATGATAGTCTTGATATCTTTAAATGCTAACTTGCTTTCATTAGTCTAGCTGAATGTGGGTTTTTCCTTCATCATGTTTATAATATGTCTAGTCTTCTCAGCAAACTCAGGGATGAACCTTCATAAAAAATTCACCTTTCCAAAAAAAGAGTGAATAATAGTCTTACTTGTAGGCAATGTAATCTCTTGGATAGACTTGACTTTATCTGAGTCAATATTTATGCCTCCTTTGGACACAATGTGTCTGAGAAGTTTCCCCTCTATTACTCCAAAAATTGACTTCTTGGGGTTCAAGGAAATGCCATTTTGATGGCAACGTTCTAACACTTGTTTCAAGTGGCGCACATGATCTGGGTGATGCTTATAAAAAATATTCAAGTCATCAAGATAAACTACAATGAACTTACCCATCTCATCCTTGAAATCAAGGTCCATTGCTCTCTAAAACGTGGCACCATCGTTTATCAAGCCAAAAGGCATTCTCTTATAGGTGAAGATGCCACAAGGTATGGTGAGTGCAATCTTATGCTGGTCTACTTCACCAACTTCAACCTGATTGTATCCTGAGAAGCCATCTTTCATTGATAACATCTCTGAACTAGTCACTATCTGAAGCACTTGATCCATGATTGGCAAAGGATAGTTATCCTTTAAGGATGACTGATTCAAATTCCTAAAATCCACACAAAGGTGAATTTTGCCATTCTTCTTCCTCATAGGCACTATATTTGTAATCTATGTGGAATGATGGATTGGTAAAATGATCCTAGCATTTAACATCTTTTATATCTTAGATATAATAGTACCTGATATCTTTGGATTGTACTGCCTAGGTTTTTGCTTGTAAGGCACTGAGTTAGCCTTTAGAGGAATGTCATGTGAGATTTCATCAAGCCTGACTGACTTCAAGTCATCATAGGAGTATGCTAAGACATCCATGTACTATTTGAGCAGAGAAGTGAACTTGAATCTTTCCTTAGGAGTGCAATACTTCCCAATGTTCACCATCTTGGGATCTTGCTTGGTACCCAGATTTACTTGATCAAACCCCTTAGAGGAGCTTGCCTCCATTTGTTGTTGTTTGATGAATCTATCATGCTTATCAAATAGTTTCTCAAGGGAGACTAGGATTTTGGGAATCTTATTCCCTTTAAGTTGAATGAACTCTCCATCCATGCTTGAACATGATTCAGGGGTCAGTTCAGGCTCTTGAGGTTCACTGCCTTCAAAATGCAACCATTCAAAACTATCCTTTTGCTCTAAGAAAACAATGATTTGGTTCTCATTGTTAAACACCTACCAATGACTAGCATTATTAGGTACACTTGGTCAAGAGACCATTTCAATAGTGTACCTATCTCCTTTAAAGTCTGAGTGGGGAACTAGAAGAGTGCTCAAGATAGCCAAAGCATCAGCTCTATCATTTAATTTCCTGAGGACTGCAGAGATGCTAAAAGTGTCAAAGTTTTCAATTTCGTCCCAGACTAGATTGCAGTAATGGCACAATATCTCATTTTTGGTCTAATTCAGGTTTCTTACCTAACAAACCACTAGCTCAACATCTCCTTTAACATGAAGAAGCTTGATACCATTGTCCTGAGTAGCCTTTAGTCCAAGTAATAGGGACTCATACTTAGTTGTGTTATTAGTGTTATTGAATTTTAACTTATAAGATGAAGGAAAAATATCTCCTTGAGGAGATATCAACACAACCCCAGCTCTTGAACTAGTAGAGGAGCAGCTGCCATTGAATTCAAGGATTCATACCTCATTAGACACTAATTTTCCTTTGGATTCTCCCTTGTTTGGAGGTGGAGATTCTTCCATAGTTCCAGCTGAACTAACCTTTAGGTTGTCACCTTTGAGAGCTTCAATAACCATTTCATGAACTTCTTCTATGGATATAAAGTTATTACCCATGTCTGAAGATTCAAACAAAATTTGAGCTTTAGGTGCTGATGATTGGGTGACTACATACTTTGTTTCCTTTTCGGGAAGCAATCTTTTCATGATTCCTTTGACTGGAATTCTTGCCTCAAAAAATTCCATATTTAATTCACCACCAACGTCTTTGCAAAAATTCTAACCAAGAAGGATGCCATAAGATGCTGGGACGTAGGCCACCAAGACAATCATCTTGATTCTTTTGTCTAAGAATGCTGCAAATGCAAATTGGGCATCCTTAATTTGCCCCAACAATGGTACTTGCTTATTTTCCATGGATAAGCATCTACCAAATGTCCTAGTTAGTGTAAGGTCAAGGGATTCAACCACTTTGGTAGGTACGACATTATCCAAAGTTCCAGAATCAATGATACAATTTTTCAACTGATAGCCATTTATCAGCAGGGAGACATAGAAAGGCTCTATTTTCCCAGGAGCAATAGGAGGAGAAATGACAAGATTGTTTGGGATAGTCATGTTCCTTGGGGGATCATGAGTTGCTTTCTTAGGTTCTTGTTTTACTAAGATGGTTTGGATATTCACACATTGAACCAATTTATCCAACTGATCGGGGTTAGACTGCAGGAATTCAAATTTAGACATTTGAACTTTGGCTTTCTTTATATGATCAATAATGTCAAACATCTTAAATGAACTAGGAATAGAGGATGGGAGCTCATCCTTTTGATTCTTGGCAGGGGAGAACTAGACTATGGATTTGAAGTAGAAGGTGTAGGGGTATTTGGTGTACTTACCTTTCTTCCAGTCACCAAATCTTTTGGCTAGAAGGGAAGAGTATTTCCATGCTTAGCAATTGAGATTGCTGGTTGAGGTCACTCCTCTGTCTTCTCTTTATCAACTTTTTGAGTTGATTGATTCTTAGACTAGGTGAACACAGCATATGATTGATTCTTTATCAACATTCACCTCATTATTATTATTGTTGCATTACCTTCACTTCTGAGTTCATCCTAATAGTTTAAGAAACCAATGTTGGAGTCACCAGTGAATTCTTCTTCTTCCTCAGTGAAGAGATTAACATCATCTTTAGGATTCAACTCATGCTAGAATGAGAAACCTGAGTCAACTTCAAGATATCCAACCACTAATTTGGCTAGAGGTGCTTTAATGGCAAGGTTCCTTGGTGGGGGAGGAAGATGATTTGGCTGCCCTTGACCCCTGGTAGCATTGCCTTGGTATGCCTAATTTTGAAATGTTCTCCTTGGGATATATCTATATGTAAGAGCGGATGACGTCCCTTGGGCCATTTGTCTTCTAAAATCTAGCAATTCATTTACCAGCTTCTGCACCATGGGATCAGTAGTGGTTATAGATGAGTAATAAGAAGATGAGGAAGATTTACCTCTATTTAGATCTCTCCTTATCTTCCCAGCTAAGATAAGGTCATCTTCTACCTTAGTAGCCAAGTCTTGAGCTTTAGTAAGGTTTATTTGGCTAGCACGTCTCAGTATAAAACTCACTTTAGGTAGTTATGAGTTGATGAATAAACACTTGAGGTTTTTAGGAGTTGGTTGAATGATTGTAGGGATCCTATTCCTCAACTTATAAAATTTGGCTATGAAATCCCTTATTGGTTCATGAGGTTCCTTCTTCATTTGTGTGAGCTAGGCCAAAAGGGCATGTGCATCTTCTATAGGTTTGAATCAAGCCTCAAACTTGGCTTTGAGTGTGTCCCAATCAGTCATTGATCTAGCCTGTAGATGGTAAATCCAATCTACAGTAGTACCTTGCAACATCTCCATGAATAGTATGACTGCCATGTCCTCAAATTCTATGCCTATCACATCATAGGCTATGTTGAAGGCTGTAATGTGTTCATCAGGGTGAACCTTTCCATCACCAAATAATTTGGGGAAATTCTTCATTAAACTGTATGGAAGCTCATGCAAGGGTGGAGTAAGATTTAGTGGGCCAAAAGAGTTACCCTAGGGGCCTTGAACTGCCATGATTTGATTATTGAAAGCAAGGATAATAAATCTGGGTGGTGTACGGATAGGCAAAGTTCTACTAATAGAAGAAAAAGTAGCTCTGCCTTGTGTTGGTGACCTAGTGTTGGTAGGAGGAAGACTCCTAGTTTGTTGAAGGCGAGGTTGTGGAGGAAACAACTCAAAATTGCTCTACTACACCAACTCAAAAATAAGGTCAACAACACCTTGGGTTCTCTGGCTTCTAATATAGCGTGAAGTTGCCAAATTGTAGAACAAAAATAGGAAAGAATTGGTCTTGCTTTAGCTTGAAACTTGAGGCTTCAAACCATGCACTCTTTCCCCAATAGAGTCACCAAAAATTATTGAGTGAATATTTTGTCGACTAGCTAATTGGTGAGCAAAATAGGTCCTATCACCACAGCAATAGGGAGATTGATCAGCTAGATGTGTAGGTATACTATATCAAAAGAGAATTAATCTCTCCTCTCATCAAGGGGAGGTTCCCTATCAAGTATACAGAGCTATATATATATATATATATATATATATATATATATAGAGAAAATAAGACATAAGGGGAGGACAAACCATCCATCTCTCTTTTTTCAGAGATGATGCTAACAAATAGAGGAGAAATTTTGGGAAACACTAAAGGCACTTCTCTTCTTTAAGAAGTATTCTCACAAGAAACATCGATAATCCTTTCAAGGAACAAATAACTGATAACCAAGGTACAAAGTAACCACCAATCTAAGATGGAGCATAAAGTCTCCACCTTAACTACCCAAGAGAGAGATACAAAGAACAATGGGGGCACAAAGTCATCCTAGGGTCCTTTACATAGGAAAAAAGAAAATACAAACACACTAAAAATAATTATGGGGGCACAAAGTCATCCCACGGTTGGTCTTTAGGACACCTTCCTAATCACTTCCACTATTTCTGCTTGTTAGATCAAATAAACAAGAATGCTTTTAGGAAACAAACATATGAATAATTTCCTAAATAACATAGGCTATTTCTAGCACAAAGTCTAAGAAGGTCACTTGCTTTCTTATTCAAATGAAGAAAAATGATTAACAATATGAGCTCAAAGTCTCAATAAATGCCTTTCAATTTGGGCAGAGTTTTGGTTCTATCATAGGAAAGATCCTTGAACCAATCAGAGAGATTACAATAAATAGAGGTCAAGAGAGGTTTGGCACATTTGTCTCATGGAGCGGCTCATGTTGTGCATGCAATTCTTTGAATACACTTTTAGTTCTGTATTTTAACTCAACTATTCTCCCCTAGAACTGGATGATCTTCTTAGTTCCCTCTCTTGATTGCACTATTGTTCACTTTGCCTTTCTCCCCAAATAAGTCATGTCTTTTAAGGGATCAAGAAATTTGCATCCACATTTCTAAGCTCAAGATATCTATCAGATCTAACACTATGTTGATACTCTAGATCTTTTGTATTGTTTCCTTTGCTTCACAGTAATTAGGTCTCTCACACTTAAGTCTACAAAAATCAATAGACACTTCATTACCACCAATTTGTCATCCTCAAGTCTGTCATCATTTGAAATCCAATCAGCTAATTGATTACCCCTAATTTGATGGTTGTGGGTCTATCATCCTTCTTGGGAACTCCTTTTCTAGCTATTAAATCGGGTCCTTAAATTGCCTCTCTATTTTTTGGTTGCTTTCCGTTGAAAAATTAACACATGGTAGCATCTACTTTGAAATAGGTGAGGACATGTAGTAGCTTCCATTGCTATTAGAGGCTTTAGAAACATTTTTTATGAGTCTAGCAGAAGATGACACATGGTAGTCTCTATTGCACTTTAGCAGCCTTTGAAAACACTTGAGACTTATTTTAGATTCACGTGGATGATAACACGCCGTAGTCTCTATTATGCTCCAAAAAATGCTTAAGATAAGCTTCAAAACTTGTTCAAAACTTAGACACAGACACATGTCACTCTCTACAGAGTTATAAGTGAATAGGTGGTGGCTTCCACTTATTTTTGAAGAGTCAGGTGAATGATGATACATGGCAGCCTTCGCTTATTTCAACAGCTCACTGGGGGCCCACCACAGTCTTTATGAAAATAAGAAGCAGGAGGGAGAAATTGTAGAGATTGACACTTGTCTTCATTCACCAAACTTTGCAAGGGACACATGGTATGTTTTACAGCTTTTTTAGGGTAGAGTATACAGTGTCTTAGTAGATGACACTTGGCGGCTTCTGTGAGACCTTGAGACTTAGATAAAAACCCACATAAAAATAAATACCCATGCATTGAACTTCAAAACTGTTGAAACTTTGAAGCTTCAGATAGAGACAGTTGGAGGCTTCTGACAAGCTTCAGCAAGGATAGGTGGCATATTCCATTGCGATTAGAAACAAAGTGAAATGGGGCTCGATAGATGACATGTGGCAACTTTTGCTTGACTCATTCTTTTCAAGGCACTCCTTTGAACCATTTTGATTGAACTGATTGATTGAACCAACTTTGGTTCAATAGTTCAATGGTTCATTCCTTTGTTTTGCTCATTTAATTGACCACTCAAACCAACCACTTTGAACCCTATTCGTTGAACCTTTGAACCCATTGAACTAAAATGGTTCAACGTTCAACAGTTCAATGGTTGAATCTATAATTAAAGCTACCAATGGACCCTTTTTGGTTGAACCAAGGTGTTGAACCAATCTTGAAAATGTCTAGGTGTTGGAAACTCGCCCCTTTTGATTGAACTTTCCCAAAGAGGCCATTGAACCCAATGAACTAGGTCGTCCCTTTATTGAAAAACTTGAAAAGTGAGGAACTTGAAAGCTCAGAAAAAATTTTAAAAAGGGAAGAGGCAAATTTGGTCTTGCAGGACCAAAATGGCTCATATGTTGTTCCAAAAAGAGTGACATTTTTTGGGGGACAATAATCTACATCTATGAAAATGTTAGTTTGAAGTTAGATTAAACTTGATGATTATGGGAAATTATAATTTCCATGGTATTGATATAGCATTAACCTTGTGCCTTGGCTAAATCCACCCTTTCCCAAAAATTGATGTTACATCAAAGCAAGCATTACCATTTGACCTTTGACTTGTTGGATTAGGTCAATTGGGATAATATTGATATAATCTTATTGTTGGAATCATGAGATAATGCCTTCATGGCCATTGATAGCTTGTCTAGGAAATCTATCCAATGATGCTAAGGTATGATAACTTGAGAGGGCCAAGGGTATGATTAGATCCTAGAGGGTCTAGTGGGTGAGTGTGACTATCTTACTTAGGCAAGTTAGAGAGTTTTGGTGAACTTTTATTATTATCAACTAGTGTGAGTCATCTATCCATGATGCACAAATATTGTTGGTAAATTTACAGAGACTCATGGAGATAGATTTTATAGGCCTTGTTAGAACACAACCTTCTTAGAAGGAATGTGATCATGATTTTAGATCCCTAGGACTGATTATGTGTATTATATGATGGATATTTAGTGTCATTCAGATGGAATTTAGACATTAGTGACTTGATGGGAATTTTGGACCCTTGTGTTTCATACTATGTGTGTTAATTTTTATGATGTGAAGGTACCTTGGTATAATTATTAGAAAACATGAGTCACTTATGCATGACCTATATCCATGTGGTTCCTCCTTATATGTAAAAATTTTATGTATCTTATAAACTGTCACATTTCATTGATTATGCTAAATCATGTAAATTTTTATCTTTACTATGCTATGTGTATGTACTAACCTTTGGGTTTTCACTTTTTCTTCTTGATGTCAACATTATTGTATGACACTTTTTCATAAATGATTGTATGTTGTTAATAGTTTAAAGTGTGAATGATGGTAAATTACTTGTGTAAGAGGTCTCCCATGTCTGAAAACAATCAAGTGGACCTTACTTTGATCTATGCTTTAAAAATTGTTACATGAGTATTTTATGTATATATCATGGAATAGAATGTGACTTTGTGTTGATAACATATTAAATGTGGTAATGTAACCATAAGCTACCCATGTGATGTGTTTATCCCTCTCGAAATAAACTTAAATTGATTGAAATTTGCCCAGGTATAATGTTGTGTTATGTGGTGTAGTCCCACATCACTACACTAGTATTGACTATTAGTGCATGTATGAGGTTGAAGGTAGAGAAGCACTAATTTTAAAAATATTTTGACTAGGCATGGGTAAGGAAGTGGAGTTTTTCATATGCTAAAAATCCATTTTCCCCTTCTTTATGAGTAGCCACATGATTTATTTAGATTGTACACGACATGTGCCACAAGTTGGCCATGGAATTTTAGTGCATAATGGTCACTTTATGGATATGGTATTCCTTTAACTACCTCTTGATGGTTGTGCTAAAAGCAAATTTTGTGAAATTTTATTGTTTAAACCTTGTGAAGCTCTAACTAGTCCTTAAATTTGGACATTTATGTTGATCAACAAGTTGGTACTTGTTGATATGCATGCATGTATTGACCTATAAGTGTCAACATGATTAGGTTTATGTAGACACATAAAATTGGCTACGAATGACCTTTAACTAAGCTTTTTATCAATTTCTACCAAAACGCAAAATTTGGCCTAAAAACACTAAAACATATTAAATGAGTTGAAATTGATATATACAAGCACTGATTTTGGCTAGAGTATCATTAAATGAGGAAATTAAATTTATGAGATAACTAAATTTTATCATATCATTTCAAGTCAAAATGACATTTTCACACCTAGGTGCTCTGGATTGCTCTTTTCTACCAATTTTTTTGTACAAGACATGTGCCTTTGTTATTTTGTGTTGGAAACATCCTAAATAGGATAATAGATCCAATGCGTCTAACATCACCTTATAATTAAAATACAATCAAAATTTGGAACAATAATATGACATTTTAACTAATTTGATTAATTTACGCACCAATTGCCAAGATTAACACCAAAGTTGTTTTGGATTAAGATCATAAGTTAATTTTAGATGAAAATTTTTGAATATTTTTTTTCATAAATTGATATTGAATAATTGCATCATCAAATGACATCATTTCTTGGAAAGGTATCCCTAGCACATAAATTCATAAAATATCAAGATTAAGCCCTCCCATGCCTCATTAAGACCTTTGATGCCTCTTTAATGCATCCCTATCCCAAATATTTATGAAAGCATTTACTGAATTTGTCCTCCAAAATTGAATGGATTCTTAGCAATAAATCTTTATCTTGAGATGGAAAATTTATATTCATTTTGATCATTTTGCAAAATATATAAATAGGAGGCCTTATCTATTGAATTTAGAGCTCCTTTTATGTAAATTTGTATTGCTAAAAATATCTCTAAATCCACTACAATTAGTGTTATAATACCAAATTGTTGAACCAATCCAGGCCTAAGCCATCACAAATGTGCCAAGGAGAAGAGGAGGTAGCCAAGCCTCCTTTGATGAATACTCATTGAGCACAAGCTAAGCAAGCCACTCTACAAACCATTTGGAAGCTCCAAGGAAAGTTAAGGAAGTTTTATTCCATGTTTTAGTTGTTATTCTCACATGTATGTTTGTTATTATTCTCCCCCCTTTAGATAGGCTTAGGGTGTTAGCTTTAGTGTGTTATTTGTTTGGATTTTGATTTCATTCACTAACACCATACTAATATCCCCCTATTGCAATATTATGTTGAGAAATGGCATGCCCAATGGGACCTAGCATCATAAATCTAGTTAAATTGCACCTACAAGTAACCTACCAACCACTTTCATATAGGATCTTGGAGTGTGGGAACAAAGAGACTAAAAATTTGAGAAAAAATCCATTTTTTTGGAAGTCATAGTTTTGTCACTATAGAATCATAGGTTTGTCCTCTAGACTACAATCTTACAACTCACATAGTCATGTGTTTGTCATGTTAAGTCATGATATTGTGTTTAAATTTTATTTTCAAACTAACCTTGTCTCTATCTATAGATTTCATATCTATATTACAATACCACTACTTGTAAGTATCGATATTGCAATCTCATTCTTCACTAATAGCAATATTGTAATCCTACTACTCGATAGTAGTGGTATTACAATCCCACAACTTACAATTAATGATATTGTAGTACTGCTAGTTGCTAAATAGTGATATTATTGATCTGATTTATAGTATTGTGTCCAAACTACTAGCAATTAACCTAGACCATTAGGGTTAAGTAACAATAACACAACTTTCTTAGTTCTAGGTTTATTAATCTGAATAGTGGGATTGCCTACCCAAATAGTGATATTGTTAACTTGAATAGTGGGATTGTTCACCCGAATAAAAGGATTATGGATTTATTTTAAACTGACTCGAACAGTGAGATTATGAATCTAAATATAGGAATTATCAACCTGACTTGTGGGATTATTAGCCTGAGTAATGATATTGTGGATTTATATTAAACTAACCCAAATAATAATATTGCCTATCTGAGTCATGGTTTTTTAGAGTAATGAGATTTTACTATGCAGTAGAGGGATTATACTATGTGAAACCCTAGATCTCATTTTTCAAAGTTATCTATCTCATTTAGAAAAGTGATTCAAGGATAAACAAAACTCTGATTTTTTCCTTGCAGAGCCAACTTGAAAAGAGATCTAAACAAGCTTAATCTCATCTTTTTAAATTGTTTTTTAAGTGCTTAAAAAGGTTTATGAACATTTATTTTGGTGTTTAAGGAAAAACTTAGATGTTTGATTGAATGTTTTATAGTTGTTATTTACAAATTTTTACATATTAAATCCAAGTGGCTAAATAACATCACCACATATTTCAGTTAATGCTTTAAAATTTAACGCACTTAAACTTTTTGAAAAGTTATCATTATTTGCCTAGATTAGATTTGTTTAAGTAAATAGGGAGTTTATGCATGTGTGCTCTCTCATCTATCCCCTTTAGGGAAATTTTGGGATCAAGAGTTCCAACTTCCTTACAAAGTGCCTTAGTTCAAAGGTGTACAAGAGAAGTTTTGAAGGCTCTCCCCAAGATTCAGATGGTTTGGGTGACCTAGAAACAACCTTTAAAGCTCTTTTAATTGAGTTTTTACTTTCATTTCATCTTGGCTTGTGATGGGGGATTAATTACCTCTCATAAGTTTTATATAAAGCCTTGACCCAAGAATTCATCTCCCAACATCATCTTCAACCCCTCTCCATGGGGGGTATATAAATTAGGATCACCCCATTGGGACTGAAGGTCTGAGTGGTTAAACTATCTCCTATTACTATGGCTAATCCTAGGATGTTTGAGCATATTGGACATCACACTACACTGAGTGAGAGATGCATGAAGTGGATATGAAAAGGGCAAGACCTTTTTACAACAAACCAAGTGCCACTGACCCAATTATTGTGTTGATTCTCTTACATTTTGATGTGAAAGACTTGTGCATCTGATCCATCTAAAAACATTTGAAAACTTGTTAGTTTATTTAATCCACTTTGCCATACCTTGTTATTTTAGGGCTTAAGATTAATAATTTACTTAAATAAGGAGGCATTATGCTACCCAAGTGAACTTTATTTTCCTTATTCAAATTCATCATCATACACTTGGTGTCATATCTTCTAATTTGGCATAGTTATGCTACCCATTTGAGTTTAGACCATTTTCCACATTTTGTTTAAGTACCTCATTGATAGTTCAAATTCAAACTTGGCATCTTCCAAGTTTTAAAGTCTGATGTGTTAAACTAGGTTCCCCACTTTACACTTAACTTATTATAACTTGGGTTTAATTTGTAATTTGAATTGAGGGTCATTTTTAGACTCAACATCATTATCATCATTTGGTAGGACTCAAGTCATCTTACATATCACTTGAATTTTGAGTCATAGGCTACATTTTGTACTTCCCATCCTATTTTACCATTTGTCTTTAGGTAATTTGATAACATACTTTTTCCTTAGCTATTTGTCAAACTTGTGTGTGTGTGTCATTCGAGTTGAGGAGAGTAGTGTTATGCTACCAAAATCATATTGAAACCATTTTTTCCTTAGAGTATTAAAACAAATGTTTATCACACCTTTTGAGAATTCTAGAATTATTATGATACTCAAATTATTTTTAGACTTGTTTCATATACCTCTTTTCATAGAGTCCATTTTTTTTCAACTTTCCAATCATTTCACATTTCTTTTGGAGCCTTTGTCTAGTATAGTTATGTTGTTTACCTTTGTCTAGCTTATTAGTAAAAATAATCTAGTTTGTACCATTATTTGAGAGAAAATAAACTACCTCCAAGTGATTTTTATTTCATACCTTGTACTTATTGATCAAGTTTCTATCCAAGAGTCAAATGCCTAGTTTTAGTTAGAAGTGTTTCAAATTTGTTAGATTAAATATTTCATATTTTAAAGTCTAGATTTTGAAGTTATTTGGCCAAAAGTCCTAGAATGTACCTTTGTTTGAGCCTATATTTTAATGCCACATTTGGCCAAAATTCCTACAAACTTTTGCTTTTCTTAGATTAGACTCATTTGAAACACTTTGACCTAGAATTTGGCATTTTGAGTTTCTTTCCATCTACTTGATCTTTTTGTATGAGATATGTAATGTTAGATACTTGATGTTAGCTTTTTTTTATCACAAGTCATTACATCAACCTTGTTGTATATACATATGCATCCTTTTAACTAGGTTATACAAGTTTGAACCTATATTCCTTTATGTTATGAAGCATTTATTATGGATCCCAACATGTCTTCCTACACTTGTAGTTGTCTCATATACAATCTAGGATTTAGTAATGTGGTCACACAAGAAGAAATGGTTCAAGAACCTTATGTAGATAATTTTTCTTATGAAACAAATCCTTATCCATATTATAACACTCAAACGTGGGCACACAACCAAGACCCATTGGATCATTACTTGGTAAACATTCCTCCATACTCAGAGCGGGATCAAGAACAAACAAAGCAATATCTATCTTCAGTACCTAAAATTGAAGAACCTTTTCCTCAATAACCGTACTATATAAATGAACAATCCATGTATGATCCTTATATATTTGAGCATCAATTTTTGGAAAATAAGGATGAAATTTTGGTTAGAGCGATAGAAATAGAGGCTAATTTTCCATCAAACTTCCCCCATGAAAATTTGTAAATTCTAGTAAGAAGGCCTCATAACATAATCTATAGTTAATAAAATTCTTCTATAAATCCTTTATCTCTATTCCAAACACCATATGAGGACCCTAGTATTCTTGTCAAAGGTAAGGACCTCATGGAGTATCATTTTGTATAAATGTAGACAACATACCAGCCATAATTAAACCTAGCATGCAATTTTAATTAGATGACCATGTCAAATAGGCTTCTCATAGATTTAGTTCCTTCAAAAATAATTTTAATAAAATTGATTGGTTAGGATAATTAGGGTTTATACCCCTTCATGATAAATTCTTCAGTCGATAACATGTTTCATATGCCAACCATTGAAGAAGTGTTTGTGGCTTCTACAAAAAAAATTGAGTAAAATGTAGTGGATAATCTACAAGCAATATCCAATCTAAACCAAAGTGGTGTAAGTATACAAACAAGTGTACCATTAGTTAACACTATGAGTGGTTTTCCAAATTAGGGGATAGGATTTTCTACATTCCAACCTCAACTAACTACTAGAACTAGTCCTTAACCAACTGCTTCTTCAAGTGCTCAATCAATAGGATTAGGTAGTTAACCATCGACCAATGTCATGCCTCAACAATAAAATGTGATGAATCTTATTCAATAGGTAATGAGTAATATTCCAAAAAAATAGGAAAAATATAACATACCAATGCACTAGAGACATAATATATTACCACCTTAATATGGGGCAACTAATGTTTCACCTCAATAAGTAGAAATAAACATACCTCTTTCCTTGCAAACATATATACCAATTCAAATCCAAATGATGTATAATCAACAATGTGAAATTATTATTTAAAAATAATAGCTAAATCTTACATAAGTTTGAACTTCCCAATAAGGATTCACACAACTTAGAGGTTCCAATGTTTGTCAAGTACCGATCAGGCAACCTTTGCCTTTTATGTAGAATGTGCCACTAGTTCAAAAATATGGTTTTAGTTGACAAGCACCCCCTCAATAGCAACGTTTGATTAGTTAGTAGTAGGTGCCTATTTAACTTTATTAGTCATAGTATAACCATATTCCTCCATCCCAACCTCAAAATCCGCAAACCCAAACTAGAATATTATATTGTAGTATGTGTCAATTCAATAATCAAACCTTAATCCACACATGCATATAAATATTATAATCCTAACCAAACCAACATACCCAAATAAATACCTCCATTATACCTTAATAAAATTTCTACACTTGTGATCACTCAACCATCTATCTAGGCCAATAATTCTCCGCAAACCAATATTTCCTCTAGTTTCCTAACCCAAGAACTGGAATAGATAAAGGATGTAATTGTTGCCATCCAAGCTAGGAAACAAACTAAAAAGTTTAATTTGGATGATGTGTGTTATTATAAATTTAATATGGAGTACTTGTAGATAACATTTCCTCTAGAATATGAACCACCAAATTTTACAAATACAAGGGGAAAGGTCAACCCAAGGATCATTTGACCAAATTCTTTATCGCATGATAGCTAGTGGCATATAATGACATATAAATTTTATTATTATTCCCAAGGAGTCTATTATGAAAATCCTTGGAGTGGTTTTTGATATTACCTAAGAATATAGTATCTAATTTTGATGATATTTTAGATAAGTTTGTGCAACACTTTTCATATAGTTGATGCAAGATAAACAGAAGGCCTGTGAATTTTTTTCAAGTTATCTAAAATGATGGAGAGCCCTCATAATTATATTCACCCATAATTTACCAGATAAATAATTAGCCTTTATGTTTACAAAAAAATTGCATAGTAAGATATCCTATCATCTGGAACTATAGTATGTGCATACCTTTAAGGAGATCACTGATAAAAGTTTATTGATTAAGTGAGACCTTATTGAAAAATGGATCATCAACATTACTTCATCAAATTAAAATCAAGGTACCCATACAAGAAATTTCCAAAACTAGCATCAAATCCAAGCACAAGCATCACATCTAGCACAGGTCAATAACAATGATAGACCACGATAATTCAACCACAACAAAAGTGTTTTTGGAAATGGATTAAAAAAGTAGAGACATGTCCAAATATGCAAACACCATATACTTAGCCCATGTAACATATGTAAATTAATCCTAACCCAAAACCTTTTAAGCAAACATAACATCCTAGGCCTATGTAATAAATGCAACAACATTTACCATTACAAGTCCCTCCTCCAAGGAGAATAGTGATTACCCATCATGTTTTTGTGACCTTGGAGAACATATTAAATCTATGTTTCACAATTTTGTCATCACTAAAATGATTAGCTAGCCTATACCAAAACATTATCCTCAAACCATCCCTTATCCTGATTGGTACCATCAAAATGATTTTTGTGAATATCACCGAGTTAACAGATATAATTTATGCCATTGCATGAAAATTAAACATTTGATTCAAAATATCTTGTATAATAAGGAAATAACATTAGATGGTGGTGCTTCCACTTCCAATTATACCCTTGGAATATATTAAAACCCATTTCCCCAACATAATAACGAGCCATAACATCAATAATACCAACAATAACAGTAATGGCTAGTGCAAAACCAAAAACAACATTTACAACAACCAAGGATGAACTAACAAAATCACCAACAATAAAACTATCAACATCTGAATAATTGATAGAACCAAGTTTAGAATGGCAACAGCTAATAAACCTACCATATGTTTGCATACAAATACAACGTGGTTATAGGTCATATTATAGGAGGTCACATTAAAATCATCTTCATCAATCCAATTCCAAATACTAATCAATTAAGACCTTTGCTAAACAATGCCAATCCACCAACTCATATTGATGATCATTCCTTGACCTAGAAGTACATATAGGTGTACCAACAAATAGGGATTACTAATTTTTGACCCTATATCGATAACTCATGATTTCCTCATGGTCATTCAAAAGTGCACCAAAAACATAGACTTATCATTCTTGTGCCCGATCATCACCAACATTTTTTAGTAATCATGGTCTTATGTTTAATCTTGATTGTGCAATCACAACTTGGAGGTTAATTATTACCATCCCAGGCTCACAACCATCTACCACTTCACCCATCACCCAACCAACTATTCAACCTCAAAATAAGCCATTTAACACTGATAAAGAGAATAAATTTGACATTGTGGAATAGTTACAAAAGATGCCTACATAAATCTCATTTTAGATTTTTTGCATATGTCAATAATCCATAAAAACATTTTGAATGACTTCATGAGCTAATCCACTATTTCAAGTGACATATCCCCTTAAAAATTACAAGCTTTAGTTGGACACCTAGATCTAGCCCAATAAATCACTTTCAACTAAAGTGATATGTCATCCCTTGTCCTACTACATAACAACCCATTGTACATTGAAGTTTGTATGAAGTGGCACAATGTAAATCATGTCCTTATAGACAATGGATCATTTCTAAACATAGTGTCTCTAAATCTCATTAATCTTCTTAGGTACATAATGGTAGATATTCAAGTACAAATAATAACCATTAAATCTTATGATAATGATGAATGGGAATTGTAAGGCACCATTTGTTTACCAATTATCCTTGGGCCCTTGACCCATGATACACTTTTTCATGTGATAGATCTCAGTTTGTCATATAATATGCTTTTGGGAAGACCCTGGCTACATGAAATTCATGCCAACCCATTGATCATGCACCAATGTATCAAGCTCTCCCATTTAGGGATGGAAGTTTGTATACCGAGATATGTGCATCTATGCGAGCACTACAAACACCTAGAGGTTGAGTTAAAGAGTTATAACTAACATTTTGCATGAATATAGTGGCCAAGAAAGATAAGGGAAAGGTAATACTCTTTGATTCACTATAGGACAACTATATTTATCGTAATACCCTTGATTCCCTTTCCCACATGCTACCTACTAAGATATCTAATCATTATACCATCTCACCTAATGGTTTAGGAGAGTGCGTGACTGATGATACCTTTCATATTGTAAACCTTCCATAAAACCCAAAATCCTTTGGAAGAACTAAATCCAAGCCACTTCATCTAAATTGGCAACAAAATGGCAAAGGTAAAGAATATAGTCTAAGACCCATCATATTTGTACCAGCATTTGGCCTAAATTAGGATCCTCTTGAAGTAGATGAATCATGGTAGTAAAATGACAAGTAGGCTATTTGTTAGCCAAGTATCCTATTCCCAATAGGATAATGAATAATCAAGACTATGAAGGAAAAGGCCTAGGAACAAATCAATAATTAAGACTTGAGCCAACTTCCATGACCAAATACAAAGGGCCCTATGGACATAGATTTAAACCACCTGGGGGTGACCCCATATACCCTAATCATGTTCCATCTTTGTCGACTAGTGATGAGGATGTCAGTAGTGAAGTAGAGTCTATCATAGCCTTTTTGATGACCTAGTCAAGACCAACTTGTTTAACACCCATTCCATTTGTACCCTTAGACCAATCATTCATCACAACCTAATGCCATTATATTATCCATAACTAATAGAATAGGACCAATAAGAGTCCAACATGTTGATTGCTGAGTTTCAAAATGATGAGGCTTTCTAGGATTTTCTTAGCCTTAGAGACAATGTTCTATTTTGGGACTATAAATTAGGCTCTCAATCAAGTTAAATCCTGAAGCCTATTCTGAAGAGTGGGTGAACACCCTTAGCTAAAATAAAATAATTAATATGTTGAGGTCCCAAAGTGAAAACCTCATTAAACACTTTTTGACAAGGGAAAAAGTAAATAAAAAGGCTAGTCTAGTGGTGAAAACCTATTTCAGGTGCCATTAGATGGGGGTGTTCAACCTTCTTCAAACATAGCTTAGGAGACCACCAATGATGAACTTGTATGTGAGTCTAAGTTTAGTTTTGAAGAACAACAAGCTTTTGATCGAATCATTTAGGAGTTTCTAATATTTTTATTACATGGCCACATTTCCCATTAGGGAATTCTAATTCATCATGCCTAGGGGAACTTAAATATCCAATCCTAATAGAGGACTTTAATGTTGTTAATCAGTTCAAATCATTACCCATTATCCTTGAAGATGGTTCAAATCTTCTAGTGGAAGATACAAAAAAGGTGAACATCGGGTCCCCAAAAAACCCAAAATGGATCAAGCGAGCCACATACCTTACCGAGGAGTGTGATGTCCTTATATCCCTTTTGAGAGAATTGTAGGTATATTTATATGGGCATATTTTAACTTATTATTTTTGGACCCCAACATGGTTTTGCACCACCTTGTGGCTAATTCTAATGCCAAACCAATAAAATAAAATATGAATAAGATGCATCCTTACATTAATATATTAGTGAAGAAAGAGTTGGAAAAATCTTAGAAGTGGGATGTATTCAATCAATCAACTATTTAGTGTGGATCTCCAATGTTGTCCCAGTTAGGAAAAAGCCAAAAGAAATCAAAATATGTACTAATTTATATGATATAAATAAACCTTTCCCTAAGGATGCCTATTTATTACCAAAAATTGACATGATCATTGACTCCATAATGGGTTATGAAATGCTTTCATTAATGAATTAATTTTCAAAATACAACCAGATCAAGATAACACCAGAAGACCAACACAAAATAATGTTAACCACTCCATAGGTAACATTTTATTATCAAGTTATGTCATTTGGTGTAAAAAATTTAGGGGCCACCTACCAAAGATCCATGACCATCATATTTCAAAATATAATGCATGAAATTGTTCAAGATTATGTTGATGACATTTTGTTCAAAACAAAGATCAAATTTGATCATCAGGTAGTGCTACACAAAATATTTGAAAGACTGCATGAATACAAAGTTAGACTTAATCCCAAGATGTGTGTCTCTAGATTCATATCAGGTAAATTTCTAGGATTCAATATGTCCTATCAAGGCATTGAAGTTGATCTAGCCAAAGTCCAAGCCATAATAAAGATGAAACCACTGACTACTTTGAAGTAGCTCCATAGTTTAGAAGGCAATATCTAGTCTATTTAACACTTCATATCATAATTATCCAACAAATGCCATCTTTTTACACATATTCTAAAAATGGGAGTCACTTTTAACTAGGACGATCATTGCCAGACAAGTTTCCAACAACTAAAATATTATATAGCAAATCCACTTATTTTGTTGCCTCATATGCCATTAAAGTCATTCTTGTTGTATTTATCTACTAATAACAATGCCTTGGGGGAAATTTTGGCTCAACATGATGATAATGGAAAATATCATGTTGTGTAATATTTAAGTTGTACACTTCTCATATATGAACATAATTATACACCTATAAAAAAATATTTTTTAACCATGGTCTTCGTAGCTCCGAAATTATGCCATTACATGTTAAACAATTAGACCATGGTTATTTCAAAAATTGATCCAATCAAGTATCTACTATCTAAAACAAATTTATAAGGCCATATGGCCAAATTGATCATGTTTTTTAGTGAGTTTGACATTGATTACATTAACCAAAAAGCCATTAAGGGGCAAGTTCTTGTAGATCAGCTTATTAAATCACCTCTTGTTGATACAGAGCCATTGCCATTCTAATTTCCTGATGAATCTATACTGACCATCATTGACACACCTCTCAAGGAGAAGCACTAGTATTTGTACTTTGATGGATCATTCATAGCACATGGATTAGGGGTAGGCCTTTTTTTATTACATCATAGGGTGATCTAATCCCTAAATCATTCAAGATCAGATTTCCTTATACCAACAACATGGCTAAATATGAAAAATGTATTTTAGGACTTTTCCAAGTGGTAAAATGGAACATATTTAATTTTAAGGTTTATGGTGATTCTCAGTTAATCATCAATTAGGTTACATACCACATTCAAACTAAAGATGACAAGTTGGTTCCATATAAGGTCGTGATCAACACTCTCAAGAAGTAGATTAATATTATTCAATTTAAAAATATGCCAAAGGTAATCAGTAGAATCATGGATGCTATATCCACTATTGGATCTCTAATACAACAAACAAACACAACTAAAGAATATTAGTTCCTTATCAAGAGTTTGTTAACACCAGCTCATGAACCTTCAAATGTCTTAATGATTTATGATATTATCAATTCTAGATCTATCTGGTATTTAGAACTTTACAATTATCTCCAAGACCAAGTTTTACCACTTGACCTATCCCAAAAAAATTCAAATCCTTCATCCACCAAACCACTCACTATACCTTAGATCAACCCTTTACCACCATAGTCTTGATGGAACTTTACTTCATTGTTTAACCTTGACATAATCTACACTAGTGTTATGGGAAGTTCACAAAGGAGTATGTGGAGCCCACATTAGTAGGGGAATCCTATCCAAAAATATATTATGTATTGGTTACTATTGGACCATAATGGATGTAGATGCAAATACATATCTAAATAAGTGAAACAAGTGTCAATGGCATGCCAATTTGATTCATGCCCCAAGTATAAATCTGAAACCAATGTTGATACCATGGCCATTTACTACATGGGGCCTCAACCTCATTGGGAATATCAATCTCACCTCATCTAATGGCCATAAACATATCTTTACCACCACTGAACATTTCACTAAGTGGGTTGAAGCTATACCCCTCACTTATATGACTAAATATCAAATTTCCAAGTTCATTTTCAACCATCTCATTTGTCACTAAGGTGTCCCCTTTGATATTATATCTGATAATGGAGGATCATTTAAGAATAAGGATGTTAATAAGCTATGTACAAAATACAACATCACAGAACACTTTTCTATGACACATTACCCATAAGATAATGGCTAAGATGAAGCATCAAACAAAACCGTTGTTAACATTTTCAAAAACATTATCAATGATGTTGGTCATGATTGACACCTTAAGATATTTCGTGCCCTTTGGGCATACCATAAAAATCACCGTACACCCACAAGAGCCACTCCATATTCAATTGTTTATGGTACAAAAGCCATTCTTCCCATTGATGTTGAGTTTCCATCTCTACTCATCTCTTTTAACCATGTCCTAGATGATAATGACTATCAAGTAGCTCACTTGCAATAAGTAGAGTTACTTGATGAGAAATCCATGGATGCAATAAACAATATTCAAACCTATTAGAACTAACTTTGAGGTTACTACAATCAAAATGTCAGACATAGAGAATTTAAACCTAGTGATATTTTCCTTAAAGAGGAACCAAAAGAATACCACAATCGAATAGAAGCATAAAAGAAAGTTCAAACTTGACTAGGTTGGTGCTTTCATCCTTACAACAAACTATAGAATAGGAGCATATAGGTTTTCCATAATAGAAAGACATAAAATTGATGAGATGATGAACATTATCCACCTCAAGTGGTACTATACTTGAGTAACTTGGTATATTGTATATAAGGACCATTGCAAGTTGTATCATTTTAAAACTATTCTTCTTTATACTATAATCCTTTTTTACGATCCTATCATCCTACCAACCTATCACTTTTTCCTATAACCTATCCATTTTAACATACCTTATCATCAACCGAGTTCATTTATCCCTCCCTGCCTAGCCCTATGACCTTGGTTCTATTTCATTTGTTCGAGAGCCACATTTAGAAAAAGGATTCAGATTTAATTTTGGTAGTTTTTTCCAATATTCCAGATAGAGGTAGTATTTTGGATTAGTAAGATAGTAGTTTGGAAATTTCATCTTTAATTTCTTGTTTCATTCTCTCTACCAAGTATTCCTAATTATAACCACCTATGGGAAAATTAGTGTCTCACCAGTCTTACTACTAATAATAACTACCTATGGGCAAATTAGTATCACTAACCTATATCGTTATTTCCTACATTATAATTACCTATGGGAAAACTAGGAGAAATAATTGTTTATCATAACTTGACATACCAACTCACCATTTCTTATTCCATAATATGCCTTTATACTAACTATGCCTATTTTATTTGAATTGGTTGCTACACTAGTCAGATTCCTCCATTGTAAGGCAGAACTACAATGACTTGAGGTACCATCTTAGGACTATGTATCCAACACTTGATACTTGTTAAGGTCATCTTAATCACCCTAAGCTATGCTATCACCATTTTATGAGTAATCTAAGACATGATCTCACCATTTTATGAGATAACCAAGCCACACTCTCACCATTTTTTAAGAAACCTAAGCCACACTCTTCGCATTTTTTGAGCAAACTAATCCATACTCTTGCCATTTTATGAGCAACATAAGTCAATGCTCTCACCATTTTGTGAGCTTGGACCATTTAGTGTCTCGTCATTCTCGATTGAGTTGACATACTTTATAACTTCCAAAAATATTTGTAAAATCATTAGAATAACAAAAAAAGTTACCACTTATTTGCATTCAGGATTCTGGGAACCCTTACTAAGTCATAAGAAAATCACTTGTCACTTAGTTTTCCCATATTTTTTGCCTTTACTCCCATGCTCTTGTCATTTTGTGAGTTTATTATTATTCTTATATCTCATCCACCATGTTAATTTTAATTAGTTATCATTTTCTTCCCATTTCCTAAAACTACATTCAGCCTAAAGTTTTTATTGGATATTACATCCATGCAACTATGTAGGTATCATCCACTTGCCTAGTGCATATGGAGATATCTCAACCACCCCCTTCCTTATCTTCTATTCCCCCTATCATGTTTGTTTGATAAGTTGTTGCCTATTTTCTAAGGGTAATGTTTGTCACATAGGATTAAGTCATGTTATTTATACCAACATTAAGACTAACTATTATTTGTATTTTTGTTTGTTTCTTTACTTGTTTTTTTTGTTGTTTGTGTACCTATTTGTTTGTTTTCAACACCATTTCTTGGATTCAGTCTATGCACATTCGTTGGGTGATTCCTTACACATTTATACTAGAATATATCCATATTCATATGTTTACATTGGCATCATAGTTTTTATCATTGATGCATTATTTTTTGCATGCATGTTGGATTTTGAGAGTCAGTCCTTATGCATCTTTTAGCCTAGTCCTCAAGGTGTTATATCATGATCTTACCATCAAGTGATACAAAAAAAATTATATTCAAGAATACTACTCAGTAAGGGTGACATAAACATCTCTTTGGCACCAGCATCCCAATCTAATTCCATTCATATACCCAACATAGTAATTAACAACAAAATAATTTCAACTTTTATTAGTTCAGAGGAGCATCTCCCTACTAGTAGTTTATTCCCATTCATCATTACCATCTATGTCAATTTACCCACATCATATTTAAAATCATTATCCAATCAATCATGTTTTTCATAATCACGGTCCAATGAATATAATTGCATATGGTCAAATCATTGTACACCGTCCCACATGCATTTCTCAATGATTATAACTACCTTTGGGAAAATCATTGTGTTCTCACAAAATTCACTTTATTTTTCCCAAATAAGAGCATTCTATTATCTTTTTTGTCTATTCTAACTGGGGCAACTCCATCTTCTCAATTATTGTAACCTCATTTGGGAAAATTATTGTGTTATCATACCACGTTTCCACTATCAAGGTACAATACTTATAACCACCTTTAGGCAAACCATTATACACCATGTCACTTGCACTCTAAATGATTTTGACTACTTTTTCAATCTCATTATGTTCTCACCCCATCATCTTCCTTTCTTTGGTCCTCTTATTTCAAGTTTTTTTAAAGGGACCATTTACTGACATACTTTTGCCAATCATTCCCTTGAGGGAATATCATATAGTTCATCTATTGTTGTTGAAGTTGTAGGCATGCAGGACCTTTTCAATCTTTTAGAATATGTTTCTATGCCTATAACTTGTAATACCTTCCCAAATAGGGGAAAACTATAGACACCTAAAACTGGACACCAATGACCTTCAACCAAGCTTTTGATCAATTTCTACCAAATTGCACAATATTGGCTAAAAACACTAAAATGCATTAAAAGAGTTGAAATTGATATATATAAGTGCCAATTTTGGCTAGATTATCATTAAATAACGCAATGCAATTTATGAGATAACTAATATTGATCAGATCATTTTGAGTCAAAATGACAATGTCACACCTAGGTGCTCTAGATTTCTCTTTTCTACCAAATTTATTGCATGAGACACATGCCTTGGTTATTTTGTGTTAAAAACATCCTAAATTATATAATGAGTATAATGCATCTAACATTGCTTTACAATTCCAATTCAATCAAATTTTGAGCCAATAATATGGCATTTTGACCAATTTAATTAATTTGTGCACCAAGTACCAATGTTTGCACCCAATTTGACTAAATCATGTTTAAGGATAATCAATTTGGATTAAGAAAATAAGTTAATTTTATATGGAACTTTTCAAATATTTATTTTTAGAAATTGATATTGAATAACTACATCATCAAATGACATCATTTTTTGAAAAGGCATCCCCAGGCCATAAATGCATGAAATATCAAGATTAAGCCCTCCCATGCCTCATTAAGACATTCCATGCCTCTTTAATACCAATTTATCCCAAATATTTATGAGATAATTTATTGAATTTGTCCTCTAAAATTGAATATATTCTTAGCCACATATCTTCATCCTGAGATGGATCATACAAATTCATTCCGATCATTTTGCAAAATATATAAATAGGAGGCCTTGCCTATTGAATTTTAAGATCTTTTTGTGTCATGTTATAATGATAAAAATCTCTCTCAAGCCATTAAAATTAGTGTTATAATTTCAAATTGTTGAGCCAAGCCAAGCCTAATCCATCATAAAGGTGTTGAGGAGAAGATGAGATAGCTAAGCCTCCTTTGATGAAGACTCATTGAGCACAAGGTAGTCAAGCCACTCTACAAACCATTTGAAAGCTCCAAGGAAGGTAAATGAAGTTTTATTTCATGTTTTAGTTGTCTTTATCACATGTATGTTTATTATTATTCCCACCATCCCCTTGAGATAGGATTAGGGTGTTAGCTTTAGTGTGTTCTTTATTTGGATTTTCATTTCATTCACTAACACCATACTAATATCCCCCTATTTAAATCATATATTCATAGTTTAGGTATTATTTTTTATACCTATTAGAGTTAATTTAGGATGAATATTTATGTTTTACTTTATAAGTATAATTGAAATGTATGATGATTTTATGCTTTGAAAGAATATCACAAAATCTCTATCAAGCAGTGTTTAAAATCTTAGGTACCCATTTGACTCTTGGATAGAGTGATGTAAGATGGGCAATACCCTTAAATGGCTAGTTTTAGATGGTGGGATTGGTATCCCTAAACCATTGTGTGAGCTCATATGTGTTGGATAACATGTTGTAAGCCTTCAGGTTGCATATGATGCTTGGTATGGATTCTCTGATGTTCAGTGTGGTTGGTGTAGGATGCTACACTAACCTATAGATGGTTGATGATGTATTAGAGTAACCATAATAATATATATTACTAACTTTATGTAAGGACATTCTTTAATGAATGTTATTATGTTTATGCATTTGGCATAATATTTTTAGTAAAAGGTTTTCACTCTTTATTTATAATTCTAGTTGCAATCTAGTGGGATTGGATGATTATAATTATTGAGCTCATGTTACAGGTCTATATGTATTTACACAATTGTTATAACCCTAGTAAATTTTTATATTTAGATTTTTAATCTAGTTTAGACATCAATTTATGTCTTGTGTTTTTTTAGCTATATTTTCCTTCTTAGGATTGTTGTTAGCACCCTTGTTGGAAAGCATATTAAGGTAGGTAGGTGTAAGCTATTTTGTTTTGGAGCATTGTATGCTTGTGATTTTAATTATCACTTTCTTAAGTGGATAGGAGAGTTAATAAAATCAATGCTATATCAAAAAAAACTTGTGTGGCCATGAAATTTTGCTATGTATTGTAGGTGTATTTGGTTTGATCAACCTATTTGTATCTAGTTTTAGTAGATTATATTGTTATTGATGGCCTTTTCTGACATGAGATTGGAAATTTTTCCACTAAGTTTGGATTTTTGGTGGAATATTCCACTGTATTAAGATACATAAATGTTTCTCTACCATATCAATGATGTAAAAGACACATGAAGGTAGGAACAAGGCCATTACTCAGCCTAATGTATTTGTGAATGTGACTATCCAAGTGATATAAATAAGAATATTAAAAATATTAGGCTGAGGCATTTAAACTCCTCAATGGGTGGAAAGGTTATGAATCTATGTTAATTTTTTGATTGAACATCTTCAAAGAGTATGGTTTTATTTATTATTGATAGTGATCAAGATGACTCCTCTTTAAGGAGGGGCAAATGTCACAAAGTGACCTTATAAGCCCTTATGTATATTAGATCATAGTTATTTTAACATATTTTGTTATAATTTGGAATAATGATTGTTGATGTTGATTATGTTATAGATGATTGGGATTCAAGAGACATTGGGAAGCCATTACGATATGTTATGTGACTATTGATGCTCACATTAGATTCATTCTATCCTGATATGCATACTGCTTATATTAGACTCATTTTATCTTGTTGTGTGTCTATATGTACATGTATGCATGTGTGTGTGCATGCATGTGTGCAAATTTCTTTAGCTTAGTTATGTTGTTGTATGTTATTTCTTTAAAAAGTCTCACTAGTGCATATTAGCATTGATTATTCTTGTAGCTATTGATTATGTTTATAGGGCATGCTCGAGGTCATGGTCATCAATATTGAATCTAGTCCCTTTACATCTATAGATGATTATACTTGATTTATAATTTCATGTCTAATGATTCATTATTATTATTATTATTATTATTATTATTAGTATTATTATTATTATTATTATTATTATTATTATTATTATTATTATTATTATTATTATTATTATATCGACATCGATCAGGTATTATTGATGTCTTATTTAGTGGATGCAAGCACTAGGCCTTGAACTAGGTTAGGTGGTGGGTTTGGACATCTTGAGTATACTCATGATCGATTGAGAAGTTGGAATGTCACTTTGATAGGTATATCATGTATTATATGATATAGATCCACCATCATTTTATATTTTTATCATTAGCATTATTTGTCTCTAATTGATCTTACCATATTGTGTGTGTGGTTATGGTTCCTTTCTTAGAATTATTCTCATATATGGTTTCATGTGTTGGTCTTTACCCTAGTGATATTATTGATGATGTGGATTTTCTTTTAATCTAGTTGGGGTTGAGTACAAATTGACTGTATTGGGTTTTTTGACCTTAGTAAACATGTTAACAACCCCTCCCTTTGTTGATGATTAATTCTAGGAGATTTGATCGACGTAATGGTAGGGTTAATTTTAAGAGGCCATGTTGGAAAACCTTTTAGAAATATTTGACAAATTTAGGGCCATTTGATTCATAGTTATGGTGAATACTCTATGGGTGATGGTGAATCTATGATGATATTAAAGGAGTAAAAAAAATAATTGCCTATTTTTTTCATACAACCATTCGACTGCACCTAAAGACAAATGTTGCATAGAATCACTAAACAATCCCACCAAACAAATATGTTTAATGCCTATGTTAGATGGTTGTGTCAAATAATTATGGAAAATAGTTATGTCATCTAGCTATTTTGAATGGATGAGTCAAATGGTATGTGGTGGCTAGTGTGCACCGAATGTCAATCATTGAATGGTTATATTAAATGGTGGTCTGAGTGGGCAATGTCAAACAGTGATGTTAGGCCACACTATCGAGTGACCAATGTGATTGGTCTACTATTTGGTTTCTTGATCACCCACTTTATCCTATAAATACTCTCTCTCTACCCTCATTTTTTAAATTTTTAAGAAAAAATTTATTGTCCCCCTTTTCTGCCACACAGTAATTCCCTAGTCATGGAAAGAAAATATGTTTTCAATATCCTGCTTTGAATATTTTGAAGATCATATAGCATCCATATGCATACAATGATTGAATTTTAAAGCGTAGCTTTGGTGGCCTATTGTACATGCCTCAGTATAAAATAAACATGAGTTACTCAAATTGTTAATGTATTCTTATGATCCTATCAAGACAATCTTCACTATGAACTTGAAATCTAGATTGATTTGCTTTGGTACCTTGCTATAAGATATTCACAAACTGATACGTCTTCTATTTGATAGTGCAAACCTTGTGAATTTGAACACAATGCTAATATATGATGATAATAAGTATTTGGATTTAGATTTTGGCTTGTAGATCACTCAAATTGGTATGTAATTATAAATTTATTTTTATATTCACAATTCAAATTGTGATATGTAAATTTCTCATTTTTATTTTTTGTTTCAGATAATTTGAAGAGGGGCCTCCATGTGGAAGACATAGGTGACCCTTTTTTAAAATTAATGGTTCAATTTTTCATGATGAGAATAGTATTGCCGGGAAGACCATTAGATGTTCCTTATTGGGCATTGGTTTACATTTTTCATACTCTTTATAATTTGAGATATGATTGGTGCACTTTTATTTCATCTAGGATAAGACTTGAATTAAAGTTTGCTTGTATAAATCTTAGTTTCATTATTTCTTGTTCAAATTTTATTCTGGCATTATACTATGAGTCCTTATTTGACCTACAAAAGACATTGATTCAAAATATGCTTCATCCAAAGATGTACACAAACACTTTGTCTCTGGAGGAACATGTGGTTACTTTACTTGTTTATGTATTGAACTAATGTTTAATATTTATTCATTTGTTAAACTATTACCAAGTTAAGGATTAATAAATATTTGAACTTTGTTTGTTATAGTTAAGATTTTGTGCCTCACAAAAATAATCTGCCTTAAAAGGGTAGCGTGAAGTTGAAGGATATACATATTCTATGTCTATAGAATCATCCTTACAATCATTTTGGATTTCAAAATGTGCAAGAGTTTCTTCCTCATCATATCCATGTGCAACTTTACTATTTAAGATGTTTAAGTGATATTTTAACTTTCAATTGCATTATTTAACTTATTTATTTATTTATTGTAGTTGACTCAGTATTAGTTAAGGTTATCATGGAATAACCACCACTGCAACAAACCCCAACATTTTTGTGCCTTCTAAACCCTCTATGCAAGGTATTTTACATTGCTTTTTTTTTTGTTTCTTATTATAGTTGTTTTTACTGAAAGTTTGCATAATGTACCAACTCAAATCACCCCTATCACATGCAATATGACACATAGATTGGAGGAGATACTATCTCCAAATACAAGTATTAAACATTTAATTTAAAATTAGCATATATTTTTATTTTTAAAATTTACTATTTTTCTAAAATAATTTACATTTATTCCAGTGATGGCATGTCATCATCACAAAAATCTTTAGGGCGTGACATTTTATTCTAGTTGATTTTTTTTTTGAGATATTAGTGGGGATTTCTACATATAAAATTGTTTTAATATTATTGAACAGTTAAATTCAAATTTATGATAAACAAAAAAACAATAAATACATGTATTTTGAGTACATTGTGTTTGTGTGGACTTTTTGGTTAGCTCTTTAAAATAAGATAATATGCTTGATTTTCTTGATATTTGGCCTATATTTTTATTGTTCACACTAGATCCCATGATGATCAAAGGTGAAAACTTTAGTTATATCATCTATTTCTATCATCTGGTCAAAGAGTAGATACTACAAATTGGTTATGCCTTTTGGTGGTAGCACCATTCTACTTTTTAGCTCTATTATTTAGTACTTCCATTTGGCATTGTCATTTGGTATTGTCCTTTAACACTTTCATTTAGTGTTATCATTCAAAACTATCATAAGATATTTTAATTTAGCACTATCATTCAGTTCCTTTGATTAGAACTATTTTTGTTTGGTATCTCCATCTAGTTCCTCTACTTGGTTACTACCATTCAGTGATATGGTCCTCTGATTTTGGTTTTGTTTGTTAACTTTCTTGATATCGAAGGGAATTTATACGATATATATGTGGTGAATTGAAGTGTAATATAAGATATTATAAAGGGTTGGTGATCTGAACTCCATAATAATTTATATTTCTAAAATTTTGGGTATTCAGACCCATCTTCCAACCCTAAAAAATTACCAAAACTAAAATCCAAAAATTGGAATATTCATGAATAAATGAATATTCATCATTAAAAATTACCATGCTTAAGGGATTTGGAAATTATTATTAATTTTTTATTTTTATAATGGGTCAATTTTATGATTTCCATTATTCATTATTATTTTAATGGTTTTTATCAAATTATTATTATCTTAAATGAATCGATAATTATTATTTTGTTTTTAACAACTTGTTGATTTCCAAAAATTATTTTTATTTAATGATTTTTTTTAATTTTATAAACAATTTATGTTTTTGGTTAACTAATTATTTTATGACTTCCTCAATTTATGGATTGAGTTAGGGAATTTTTCAGGATTAATAGTATTTTTTTTGGATGGCTTGAAAAAGTAGCTAGTTGCTTTGGGATCGATGGAGGGAATTGAGATGACTATTATTTTAGTTTATTATATTTTTATATTATTTTTTATTACATCCTAGAAGGGGTTTTTTGTATTTACTAATGTACTATATGGGGAACTTCACCTTTGGGGCATATGGAAGAATTTATGGGCCATGATTTTGTTTTGGTTGGGCTTGGTTAGCTTGGATAGTTTTTTGAGGATTTGATATTTTTATTGGATTATTACTTTATACCATGGGGAAGTAGCATGAATTTAGGATAAGGATTAGATATAGGGGGTTGAACTAGGATAAGAAACATACATCTAGGCATATAGTGAAAATGGGGGTCAAAACCCTACATGGGTCATGGCTAGGCAATAGGTCAAAACTAGAAGGAGATTATGTTTAATATTCAATGCAAGATTAAATGGTGGATCAAAACTTAGTTTGGGCCATAAATTTATGCATTAAGTTTTTTTTGATTAGATCTCATATTACTCAATGAGGAATGGGTAGGGGTCAAAACTCTAGGCTACGTGTGGTGTTTTTATCCCTTTGTTTAGTGTTGGGAATATGCAGTTAGGTGTCTTGAATAACTATATGGTGAAATAAGTAAAATAAAAATGAAACATTGTATTCATCCATAAATCATATACAATGTTAGAATGCTTTGTATACTCAGGTTCAAAATCATATAAAAAATGTATGAAGTAGACTACATTTCCTCTTGAATGTAAAATCAAATATTGGCTCAAAATATGTCTTTGCCTCAAATTTTTATATTGCAGTTTGTTATTTTTGATATTTAATTAGTTGGGTAGAATTTTATTTGGGACTTAGAATCTCCATATGACATTTTGTTTGTTTAGATCTCTTATTACTATATGAAGTGTATAGAGAGGGGTCAAAGATGGGAAGTTGTGTGCTTGGCATGGGGAAGAATGAAAAGAGGAGAATGAAAAGAGGATTATTCCTTCCATGACAAATTTCTAAACCTACATATAAGTAGTTTTTTTTTTTTTTTTTTTACCGCCTATTAGATTATTATTGATGTATGTTGTTGATAATATGCCATGGATATTTTATGAACCAGTCACATTCTTATACCATATTATTCCAAATTTTGGATGTGTGGGCTTCACCCTTGAGCTAGTGATTGGTGATTTGAATTGGATGTTTACCATTATGGCATTAGGAAATAACTTGGTCATGTTGTGTGTGTGTGTTTGTGTGTGTGTGTGTGTGTAATATATAAGATGAAATTATGTGGGGGATTCATATCATAAATGTCTATTTTTATAGACTTGAAATCCATGGAGTATGATGTTCATATAAATTTTATTTTAATCTTAAATGAGGTAATTATGAATTATAGTGATTTGAATTTATTTCAACCATAGACACTTATCTTGGATGTTATATTTTCTCCATGACATAGATTTTAATAGTTGGTATATTTCTTGTGAAACTTTATTATGGATAAGTTGACTTCTGTACATTAATAGTCTCTCGAGATGGTTTTCTTGTTTAATGAAAATCCTGTAGGCTTTACTTGGCCCTGAATTATCTATTGAATATTACCAGTTGGGACTATTTTATCTTGAATGGAAATTAATTCCATCCATGCCAATTTATCCCTTAGAGGTAATCAATTGGATTGCATATTGTTTCCTTAATTGGATATTTTAGGAACTATGTCCCCTTACCCACTAAACTCACCTGTTGTTAAATTCTATTTTGGCTATCAACTTTTGAGGCATTCTAAAATGGTAGAAGCCACTTGGAGTTACTAGTTTTATGTTGGGCGTACATGGCCATTTCTAAGCCAAGCCAAGTATATTTTCTATTTATAAATGTTATGTTTTTCCTCGTTTGACTTAATAGAGTTAATTTAGATTTTATGCATTCGACCCCTTGTGTTTAATTATTTTATGCTCAGATAAGCCTCTTGGGTTGAGCAATAGACTTTGGCTAGACCTTTTGGTCTTGTAATTTGGATATAATAGATCCTAATTTATGGTGTACATCATATTCTATAAAAATCCAATATATGCCTTAGGCATTACTCATGCAAACTAGATTGGTTGAGTGTTATGGTTCTATGTTGATTGCATGGATTCTCTCATCCTTTTTTGACTTTATTTTAGAGTCTTCATTGATGTTTAAATATCTTGTGTATACCTCTTACCTTATTTGAGTATCTGGTTATCATAATGCTCCACCATGTTGATGGTTGGGGTGGTAAGGGCCATTGACGATTGGGCTCATAGGGATGGTTTCAAAAGGTGTTATACTTATTGTATTCATCCTCTTCAATTGATGCACTTGAGCTTGCATGTAGTGGCATATTTCTTGACCATGTTAGTTGGCACCTGATTCTTAATTGGCATGTTGGATTGTATTTGGTTACCCATTTAATTTTATGGTTTTTGTTTTCTTATCTTATACAGCCTTATAACATGTATTATGTTGGAAAAAGAATAATGGTGTGTTTGATGTGGTTAGTAATGAGTAGAAATGAATATAGTAACAACGATCTTATATATTTAGCCAACTATTTTCATTTATTTGGCATACGTTCATGTTGTATTCTATCTTTGTACTAAAAACATAACTATAACTCTATCTGTAGTATGTTATGTCTTGATTATTAAATGTTGTTGAATACATATTAGGATAACATAGTTATTCTTTGTTGATGATTAATATGCATGAAATTGTATAAAGTAATATAGGAGTAGCAATATCTATTTTTCTTGTATCCTTAAATCCAAATGAAAGTAAGCTGGCATTGTTTTATGGTATGCTTAAACATTTAGAGTCTTTAAGTTCCTTGATCGAGTTGTGTATACATATATAGATTTCATGATTAATATGGTCTGGAGATATTCTTATGGCATGCAATGCTAATATAGAATATAGACTAACCTCTCATTTATGATATGAGCATGATGTTATCTAACCTTGTTGTGAGACCTTGTTAATTGAATTTATGGCCTTAACATGCTTGTAACCTTTGCTGGAAATAAATTGTTACATTTAGTTTATGCAATTATTTTCTTGATAATTCAAAGTAATGTGGTTTATTGCAATATTGGACATTCCAAGTGGTTTTGGTTTATTAAAATATTTTAAGTGAGTCCATTTCGTTAGTTAAGAGATAGAAATAAAGCCTGGGTAATGATCTTGTTATAGGGGTTTGGGTTATTTATTGTAATTCTTATCGATAAGGGTAATATAATGCCATGGACTATTGGCAAGTTTGTAGAATGCTATTATTTAGTTGTTTTTAAATCATCCCTTGATTAATGGAAGGTCGATCATATTGACGATTAGTGCTTTCATGAGACATATGGCCATTAGTTTATAATGGATATGCATGTTATGATTATTAAATGTGAATAGTCCTAGATTAGGAAGAGGCTTGATATGTTGTGTTAACTTATAATTCTTACATCATGATCTATGGCTTAATAGTCCACCTTGGCAATGAGTTAATAAATCATAACTTTCCTTAATGAGCACATGAGTTATTGCCAGAGATTATTTAAGTAACAAACTTTTGCTTGGCTATACACATGCTAATTGAATGACATGAATGCCTATATTTATATAATAACATGGTATGATAACTAAATGATAAGTAAATAACATTTAAGTGTAAGACCCCTATGACTGGCTTACAAGATGGCATTCCTGTATCATGAAAAGTAATTGATTTCCCAATGCCAATTGTATGATTTTTTAATAGAATGCTCATGTGTGTGATGTCATCTACCTTGAGTTAATTATATTGTAACTAATCTAATTCAATGAGAAAAATTCTTCATTATGGAGTTATATCTTGGATGTGCCCTTTGTTAAGGGAATGATGGTGGAATGACCCCCAAGATCTTGGGATCATGACATAGTGATCAATGGGGGTAGCACAAGGAAAAATCCTTGTTTGGGTGATTTCCCAAAATATTATGGACTCTTAATATTATGTCATGTTGGTTTTAGCAATGGATTAGAGATCTCCCTTTGCTGATCTCATGATGTGATCAAACTTGCCTAAGCAAGTTAGTGGGATGGATCCTTATGTTCGGTCATTTGAACCTCTATGCTTAATTATTCCCCTTTTATTATATCTTATTGCTTATTTATCAATTGGATAACCAGACATTCTTGGATGTGCTTAGTCTCATTCTAGTTGTTTATAGCATTATCCATTTGGGGACAATTGGGATGTTGGTTGTTGGTTATTAGTACTTGCATATTTGATTGTTGTTTACATGCAATGTGGTCCATAGAAGTTATGTTGTGGGTCCTAAATGATGTTCCACTATGTACTCTAAAGGTAATTCCATATTTTTTTTGGGTGGGGGTGTGTTATTTCAATATGGAGTTAGTTGTTAGATTATGAAAGACTATCTTTTAGGTGTTGTAGGTGTTTTACTATTGGTCATTTATCTTTTTATTATCCTCTTTCAGAAATAAAAATAGATTTTTCTTGGTGAAAGCATTTTGTTGAGAACATCTTATAGTTTATGGTTTGAAATATGATGGCTCATCGAATTTAGAAGAAGAGACAAATATAAGGCTTGTAGTAGAACATCCTAATGTAGTGAGAGTAAATAAGGAAGATAATTTACATGATTATAATCCAATACATCTTCAAGATTGTAACATTTCATATCTTTCTGAAGAATCTAGAGTTCTAATTAGCACAACCTCTTGTGAAGGGAAAAAAATATACTATATAGTGAGGATTTTGACTTGAGTTTCTACAATTCTGATGAGGGCTTGGGAAATGTAATTTCTCCCAGAACCTATAAGGATGACAGAGGATGGATTAAAGTTTAGAAAAAGAATAAAAATAGAAAAGAGGAGGTCAAGTCGTCCAACAAGTTACTCCATTCAAGAAAGCCCATAAAAAATCTCATAGAATGTGGAAGAATGGCTTAAAATACTAGAATGGAGCAACCCTAAAGGAAAAAAATTTAGCAACAGATATATTTTGAGTAATTGTTAATCATCATTGACCTTTGTTTGGGTGCGTCATTGATAGTTATTTTTAAATATTTTTTGTAACAGTTTTAGATGTTCTTTCTCATGTTATTATGTTATCAAGCATATTGTAGTATTTGGTTGTTTTCGGCCTTGACTTTGTGTTCTGTTTGAAAGATAAGGGTCCCTAATTTAAAAAACTTACCCTTTATTCATAATTAAAAAAATAATGTGTGTGTGTATGTATATATATATATATATATATATATATATATATATATATATATATAAATAAATAAATAATGTTTTACTTATATATTAAAAAAAAACTTATTATAAAGTGCTTTTTATTTTATACAATGCTTTTTACATATAATATTTTATTTATACATATATAAAGTATAAAAAATAAAAAATAATCATATACGTATAAATAAAAAATCACCATATGTATAAAAAAGAAAGAATCATATATTTAAAAAGTGCCCTATATTTATATGTTTTTAAAGATATATACAATGTTTTTTAATGCATATTATAAAGTGCTTTTAATATAAAAGAATCATAAATAAAATTACCGTATATAAGAAAAAACACCTCATATATATAAAAGAAACACCTTATATATTTAAAAAACACAATATTATATATAAATAATGTGATTTATAAGTTTTTTTTTTACTAGTATTTTATATAGAATTTTTTTAATAATAATTTATAGATATGGTGCTTTTATATATATATATATATTATAAAATAAAAATTACTTTATATAAATAAAAACATCTTTATATATTAAAAAATTATCATATATAAGAAAAGTATTATATTACATATTTAAAAAATCATTGTTGGAACAGTTGCTTATGAGGAAGCAACTACTGTGAATGGAAGTCGGGATAATGAGGACGGTTGTAGGGGAGTTCCAGATAGGATCCTACCTGAAAGGCATCCTGTCCAGCGAGCTTGTGTTGAGCAAACTGACTCTCAGCTAAAAAAGAACATACTTTCATGGGCATAACTGCTCAAAAAAGGGTGTGGATCTGACAAAAATACTTCAAAACTCTTCCCCTATGTTCTGGACAAGCATGTGCTTTTGTAAGTCCCAGATGAAGACATTTTCCATGTTGAAAATGAATTTTAGAACAGCCTCACTGGTAAGCTTAGAATTTTTTGACCGAATATAGACATATTACAGTATAGGGCCAGGAGAAGGTAGACACCGAAGAGTCAGGTGGTGATAAAGGCAATGGCAAACATGTTCCTATTGTTTTCTTTTACAATCCATGAAGATTGTATCTGTATTCTCGATGGAGGACCTTCGTCCTTTGTAAAGTTGGTTCTTAATTTGTAAAGATGGAGGTTTGGCTTCAACCCATTCAAGGAGCAGTGGAGAGTTGCCCCGCTCTAGATAAGACTGCCACCTCTCCCGATGAAGTTATGGAAATATAACACCCTGTTGAAGATTGAAAGATCCATTGGTTCCCCTATTAAAGTTGACCCCATGACTAAGGCCAAAAGTAGACTGGTTATGTCCCGAACGTGCGTTAATATGGACATTTTAAAAGTCCTTCCCAGATCCATCTAGTTGAAGTCCAAACTAGGAGTTTGGAGACAAAATATTGTGTACAAAAGAGAATGAAATTTGCTTCAGTTGTAGTTGCTTCAACCACGAGTGTGGAAATAATAAGAGGGAAGAGAAGTCTTATTTTGACTCAAGAATCTTTGAAGGATGTGGGGGTAAAAGTAAGTAAACCAGAAGTGGATATTGAGTCTCCCAGGAACTAATACTTTTAAGAAGGCAAAGTCTCTTCCTTCGAGTCAAGATAAGTGCAAGCAACCTGATCCTTCCCTAGGTGTGGAGGGGGGAGTAGCCGAGAATCAACGTAAAAAGGACATGTTCTTTAATTAATCTGCTTGTCTCAAGGAAGATGACCTTAGCATAGAGGATTCTGTTGGAATCAAGATGGGTGGGGAGGAGCCATTGGAGGTTTTTATCTGTTCATTTCAGAAACTAAACAGTCTGGTACTAAGGTACTAAATGCCGAGCTGGTAGCTATTTAAAATTGCAATGAGATAACTGTTTCATTTAAGATAGTGGATCCACTTCATCGGGAAGGAACCGCGAAGGCCCAAGGGATGGATGTTGCGTTGACTAAGAAGAAGGGGAGGTATTTTGAGAAAGTAGAAATAATTACAGAAAGAGGGGCAGATGGTATAGAGCTACTGGAGGTTCAAATACCGATCTGCCCCAACACTATTTTCTCCGAACCATACCCATTTGACAAGATTAAAGCTATGTTGGACACAAAGTTAGCGTACCAGCAAACTTCAGACCATTATGCTAATAAGAAAGAGTGTCCTCCTCCGTCATTGGATTTGGAAATGTCTCCACCTGTCAAGAAGTGCTCGAAGTAAAATCATAAGTTGCATAAGGGAACGGACAGAGCTAATTTTGGGTGAAGCAAGAGTAAAAGGGGACATCTTCCTCTAAATGTTTGTCAAACAACTCCTTAAAAAAATAAGGGAATTTTTAACAGTCACAATAGAGTCACATGTAGAACCCACTACATCAACTTACCATGCATGATGCAATCAACAAGACACTACGCAAGATGAGTATGCAACCCATAACTGGATTGGGTCAATGTGATACTTATGCTAGGATGACCATCGCTAGAGGATTCCATAGAGAAAGATGTTACCTAAAGAGTGAAACCCTGTTGAAGGGGTATTAGTGTGCAAACCCACACTAATAGACTTCAAACCTTTAGAAGGCACTCAACTTCCCCATCAAACCACCTAAGTATCCTCATCCTAGTATAATCACCTAATAACCCTATATGGTTATGACTTGGTAAATCATGAGGTAGGAAGGTTCACTTAAATCCTCGGATAACTTTAACCAGGTTAATGACCTGTGGTAAGATTTATCATAGCAACAATTCATCATATTGACTATAATTAATTATATCATCCTAATAAAAGAAGGTACCATAATAGGGACAACAGGGTCTAAAAGAGGACTAAGATACCAATAAGCGAAGCCTCATAACATTTTAAGATCGACAAGTAGCTAACATCAATCAGCTACCAAGATGACCCAACATAAGATTATGAACATAGAGCCTTATGGTTTCATAAGTGAGGACTAGCTCATGTTTTACATTGTTAGATCATGAGGCCAACCTTACAATACTAAAATGGCATTAGGTAACCACATAAATTCAACCATCATGAACATTTATCATTCACCAAGCAAAGTACACATACTGAAGATGATATCCCATCCTTAGCCATCATGTTATACAAACAAGGACTCATCCATAAGGCCTCTTACTCGGTATGAGACAACTTCCAATTGATAAAATGTACCAATGTTAAGTAAGTTATATAGTTGGGATTATATTAATGAATTCTCAACCATATGATACTCTCCCTACCAGGTTTTCAACTCTTTAAATTTAGAACAATAAAAATTTTAGCCCAAAGAGTATTGACTTAATAAAATGATAAATTCTGACATTAGGCTAATAAATTTAGGCCAGATATGGTTTGTGTTAACAATTAACTATCTTCTACATATCATATTGCTTTCACATGATCTATCCATGCCTACCAAGAGTAATTTGACCATAAATTACATTGGTTTTGGGAGCTCTAACACATAAGACATATTCATAACCATTTATCATTGCAGAATTTACACCCTTATAAGATAATAATAATCGGTTTATTATTTTACCAATTTCATAAAGCTTGACATAATGCTATCAAAATGGAATACATTGCATTATCATTCCATATTAACAAGGGTAGTATTATAAAAACAAGGGCATCTATTGAGTTATTTTCACAATTTAATGTGTAAATAGAAATTATTGAAATAATATCATAAAACGAGTTTCGACAAGACCATAACATAGTGTGTTTACAATATAAAATTTTCAGCACTAAATAGTTTGATGTGGCCTTATTAACAATGTGCATCAATACATATATGAAATGAATTTATACACTTAATTGCTTAAGCAATAAGTGTTTCCAAGATTATATATATATATGTGTGTGTGTGTGTGTGTGTGTGTGTGTGTGTGTGTGTGTGTGTGTGTGTGTGTATATATATATATATATATGTATGTGTGTGTATGTATATATATATATATGTATATATATGCACCTCTCAATCAACCAACAGGAAAGAGAGTAACATAATCCTCTCACACCATATAATCAAAATGCTTGAGGCTAGTTGAATAACATTAAGACATAAATATACATATATTCTATCCAGGGATATTATATATTTATTTACCAAACCACATAGATAATCCTCCTCAAAATAAGGGAATTCCAAATTTGAACATAATTGTGCTCAAGGTTGAATCATTAAAATATACAATTTGTAATATTACATAATCAATCTTTAGGAAGGATGTCATTAACAAGCATAATAAAATACTACTGAATACAAAGAATGATATATTTAACATATGAATATATGTGCAATTTTAAAGGTGTATGCACAAAGAACCCATTGTGCTAACATACAAGTACAAATGTTTGAATTAGGTATTCAATATAATATATGCCAACTACAATAATTTAACATTATAATAAACTCAACCAACAACTTATCACCCCATAATCCAATCCAGGTTAACAATGGTGAATACAACACTCAAAAAAGTGATAAAGGTAAACAGGTAATTGAACATCCTAAAAAAGAGGTAACTTGAAACACAATCCCTGAACTAAACAGATGAAAACAGATGTGTCAACATAAAACTAGCAATGTGTCATTCCTTCTTTAAAAAAAATTCTGAGAATCAAATTCAATCTTAATAAAATAAGTTTCACAAGACAAACAACCAAACTAATTTAATTTTAAATAAAGGAAAGTAAGTATCCAAATATTACTTACGATTGTAATTAACCTTTTTACAAAAGAGCAATTATGAATGGACCATTCATTATATGAACTTTCAAACAAATAAGGCAATGCATATACATGTAACTCCTATGAGACAATATCAAACATGCTCAAAACATTTAATAATATAATCTATAACAATGAAGAGTACTCAAATTATTTCCAATAATAACTATTTTATAACATCTATCAGTTCATTTTCTTTCAAGTGAGTGTTACCATTAAATTCAATAACATAATAGAATACATATGTCAGCTCAAATACCTCTTTCTTGAACATAAAATTATAAGCATTTTTATGATGTATGTGAGCAAGACTAATACCAGTAACACTACTTATCATTAAGAGAACAACCTCTTACCATGATTCATGCATAAAGTCAAAACTAAATTTAAGCTTTCTCTATTAAAGATACAACAAAAACAACTTTCACATTTTCTCAAATAATCCATGACATTTACCAAAAATACACACAAAACCATGTAATCATATACTAGACTCCCTATTCCATTTCTTGCATACCAAACCATGCAATTCATAATCACAATAATATCAATAAGTACTAGCTCTAATAGGCAAGCATC
>JARHVA010003553.1:1687500-1702500 GCA_037957365.1 Torreya grandis
TATCCCTCTAGATTAAAGTTAAACCTTTGGTTCTCCTAGGGTAATAATGTTCTAAGCATATAGTGATGAGTTTCTCATACAACCCATAAAAATATACTAGAAACTATTTCCTTTTATTTTAAGAGTGAATCCTTTACCACTTATCTCCCATTGACCCATCCATACAAGTCAATGGTCAACAAGTGAGACTTATCTAAACACAATCAAAATCAAGAAGGGTCAACCCAACAAAGGAAGAGGTAGATAAAATTGTCATGATAGGAAAAATAGTACTTCTATCACTCTATTGTTATACAAACAACATCAACTCAAACATAATATCTATCACACCTTCCAGGTGGGTTCACACATTCATGCATCAACTGTATTATCAATTTTTACACCCATATAAGTAGGTGGTGGAAACATATTGATTTCCTTGATGCTTGGTCAACCATAATCAACACGCTCACATATAGCCCACTTCAATTGCATAACCCATCTCAGATTGGGGCAATCATTAGGAAACATTCTAAAAATTACTCAGCACATATTCCTCCTTCCCAATCATGTTGTGAATGGTTATTCTAGTTTCTATAGCCCTAAAGAGGACTTCTTACTACTTATCAATCCATCCAAATATCATATTTTCTCAACCTGACTACCATCTAATATGACTTTATCCTTGATTTGTAAATCATCAGATAACCAACAAGTGTATTTCCATTTACAAACTTCACTTAGAATAGTAACCCAATAATAAGTACAACTTAACTCAGTTTAAAAATAAATTAATCATTATTTTTATTTCCAAGAAGTAAGAAAATAAATATTATTCTCCAAAATACTCAAAGCACAAGCTCTAATATCAAATGAAACAATCCAAAAAAAAGTTAAGAATTACTAATAGAGTACATAACAAAATTACATGTAGAACTCACTACACTAACTTACCATGCATGATGCAATCAACATAGAACTATGCAATATGAGTAGACAACCAAAACCAAATTGTTTCAATTAGATACTTATGCTAAAATGACCATCGTAAAGGATTTCATAGAGAAATGGGTTACCTAAAGGGTGAAACACTGTTTGAAGGGTATTAGTGTATGGACCCACACTAATAGCCTTTAAAATTTTATAACACACTGAATTTCCCAATCAAACCACTTAAAGATCCTTAGCCTAGTACAAGCACCTAATAACCCTATACAGTTATGAATTAGAAACTCATGAGGTAAGAAGGTTCAATCAAATTTTTAGATAACTTTAACCAGGTTATTGATCCTAAGTAAGATTTATCATGGCAATGAGTCATCACACAGACTATAATTAATTATATCATCTTGATAAAATAAGTTGTATGTAATTGGAATTACATAGTGTGCATGAATAGATCTTGGATTGGATAAGATAGATCATACCTACACATCTGATTAGGGCACACACTTATTATGTAGGAACATGACCAATATGAGGATCTACTAGACCCAATTAAGGGATCACTTGTATCATTTGTCATAAAACATCATGCTAGGTAAGGTTCTAAAGCCTATAATCTAAAAAAAATCACACATCAACCCTAAAAGAGTCATATGGTTTATATATTCACTTATGATAATAAATAAGAAAGTAAACTAATCTAGTGCTCACCAAAGCTTGTGGCACAAAGTGGGGGTTAGAGAAAAACAAGTAAATAACAACTAAACTAAACATTTATAGGAGACATATACTCACATCAATGTATACAACATCCTAGTATATGGAAGATAAGAATACATACTGCATTATCTATCTACTCTGACAAAGGAGAAATAAAGTTAGGAATACCTACCTTTGAAGATGAACCTACTGAGTCTCAACCTCTCCCTTGGCCAATGGTGCTTCGCAAGAGATTATTCTGGCTTGTAAGTATCAACAAGATAAATCAGCTCTAGACTACATGACCTACCTAAGCATCCAAAAGACATCTCCACAAGATAATATTGGAGCTCTAAAATAAATTATTGAACCCTAAATATTTATTCCTCAAGTAGAATGGTCAGTAAGCAGATGTTCATTTGAAATTCTTCACTTAATTCAACTCTTTAATTTAATGGTAAGGAATGACCTTGTATATATAATATCATCTCAACCTAAATAATTTCATACATGTTGGCTATGCTAGGTTGATTTCATTGACCTTGAACATTGACAAGCTAATGTCTGAAGTTTATGATAGGCCAACCAGGATGCAAGGCAACAAAGAAAGGTAAAGAAACCCTAGAATAAGCTAGGTCAACTAGGTTGATCTAGCTTATTGAACATGTCAAAATGGAAATAAAGAAATAAATGAGGGATAAATCATGAAAAATGGTAGGAATAGATAGGAAAGAGAGAAATAATCTTACGGTTTAAGGTTTTAAGAGGCAAGAGTGTAGATCTCAAGTGGAAAAAGGAATAACAATCTTAAGAAGCACCAAAGGTTTTCCCACCCCTTTCTTGGTGCACCCTTTAAGGCATGCACTTAGAGAGATTGAGACTCGATATATTTCTATAAGATACAAAGTGTCAGTAATCTGTAAAAGTGTGAAAATATTATGTTTATACATTGCCCCAACTGAAGCTCATCACATGTCATGTAAGTACAATATGGGATGGTGCTTTAGGATATAACATGATAACACATAATGCTGATGCTAATAATTGAAGTGAAGTAAGAAGAAAATAAGATAAATTAAATAAAAAAATTTAAAAACACATACCTTTAACTTACCTTAGTGCTAGAGATAAAATGGAAGACTGCAAGAAAGTGAAGGTGTCCAATGTAAAGCACACTGGGTGAACCTATAGAAGTTAGTGAAAAAATAGATAAAAATCATTTTTTTGGAAGATAGGAATATAATAGTGGGAAATAATCTCCCCATAATCATGAATCTAACACATTTTATGGTTTGCAAAATGGATGAATAGAAACAAAGATATGAGAAAAAGAAGGAATCTGGAGGAGAATAAATAAAAATTTTGAATTGCTAAAAGAAATTGTTTTAAAATATAAAAAAGAGAATTAATTTTGTTATTTTACATTGTAAGAGAAGAGAAAAATAATCTAGAGAGAAAACAAGCTATAATTCTAAGGGGATGACATAATAGATGAGAGGGAGCTCCAGGAGTGAGAGCAGGGGTACTACAAGTATGCATCTAACAATCTCAAACTAGATTTTGATATTTGAGACGAAATAAGTGAATTTTGATAAAATTTAATTTTAAGAATTTATGTATGATAACAATGAACAAAATTAAATTCTAAGGGAGGGAAATAGGAAGATGAGAAATGGGTTGGAAGGAATTAGGAAAAAAGTTAGAAAAGCCAAATTTTTGGCAAAACGTGCTAGGTTGGCACATTAAACCTACTAGGTCGACCAGGGAAACCTAGTAGAGTAAATCATGATGAAATTCATGTGGTTGACCTAGAGGGTATAGGTCGACCTAGCATATTGTATAAGCTAAAAACTTAGTGTAGGGTATCCAGTTCGTCTGTAAGGGCTAAAATGGAAACTTAGCACTAGAGAAAGGCGGATAAGAAGGAAAATAAGAAATGTGGAGAAAAATAAGATAAAAATAGGATTTTTTTTTTTCAAATTAGGTTGACCAGGGAATCAAAGAAATCATGAAAAAGTATACAAAAAACAGAAAGAGAGCTAGAATGGTCTGCAATGACCAAAAAAAGGTAAAGGGGACCAAAATAGGCTAAAATAGATAAAAATGAATAAATTATACTTATTTATGATTAAAAATAGAATGTATAAAGAATGTATTTTGATTATACATGACATAGAGGAACTAATACATCCTTTGTTATTTCTTTATTATAGAGATGATGATGATTCAAGAGATTACTAGATGTCTCTTGACTACCAGACTTGTTAGAGAGATTAAAGGATAGAGATGGGGCTAGATTGATATCCATAGGTCTAGGAGGGATAGTAGATATGTGTAGGATACCCCTATGCATAGACCTTTTAGTCATGTTCATTGGTTTTTAGGAATGATTAACTAACACCTTCAGATGGGAGGTGGATGGGGATGTGATAGAGGTCACTATCACACTAGAGGATGTCCATGCCATCCTTGAGCTAAATAATGTAGTAGCACCAGTAACCATAGGGATACTAGATAGTGGAGAGGAGAGTCTTAGCCAGGTGGGCTATAGGTTCAAAGATGATATTACTGACAGTGAGCATAGATGATGTCTATCTATCATAGATTCTAGATCATTAGAAGGTGGTGATACACCTTATGACACATCAGGTGCTCTATTACAAATCGGATGATAAGGTACCACTATACATGATAGCTTTGAGTAGGATGATGCTAGAGGAGTGAGAGTTATATGATCTAGGCTATGTTGTCTAGGTCTAACTCATGTATGATCTATATGAGATGATAATAAGAGGGAAAAAGACTATGGGACTGATCATACTACTAACAACATAGATATATGAGAGATTTCCTATGTATCACCCAGCTAGGTTACCCCATGCAGTTGATGATAGGTCACGTTAAGTGAGGAGATAGAGAGAAGACTAGGTAGTAAGGGTCATTCCCCATGTGCCAATACTATAGATAGTGAGACACATTAACATAGTATGGTGACCATATGAGTAGCTAATGATTACCTGGGAGAGCTAACACATAGTAAGACTAACACTAGAGAGGAGAGAGCTGATAAGACACTATATATGGTAGAGAGAGCCACATTCGATGGCACAAGTGCTAGGATAAATGGATCTACCTCATCTAATGACATTGATACTCATGCTTAAGTAGTGGATTCAACATTTGAGGGAACCATGAGGGAAGAAGGGATTCAGACCATTGATAGTGAGGTCAACACTATGGCTACACTGAGTGTGACCATGGACTGATTAGGCATAATGAGGGGCAAAGTAGGAGGAGTATGTAGAGGTAGTGATACCAGATGTACCACCACCATCTCCATAGATATATGAGTTATGACCATCAAATACATGACATCAATAAAGATAGGAGGAGAGAGTGGAGACTATCATCATCTATGGTGAGTTAGCAGAGGAGCTAGAAGAGACATAGATGAGTGAGAGATTGCCTAGGTGTAGGCTAAGATGGACATGAGTCATGATAGTTGAGTTTGAGCTAAGGAGGTGACCTATAGAGGAGGTATTAGGAGGTCACATAGATGGGGAGACTGTACTAGGTAGTCATATGAATGGTGAGACTCTACTAGCCAAAATAAAGATAGGTAAAAAATATGATTAATTTATTGATTAAGCTTTGATTTTAAAAATAGATAGATAGATATTGTGATATATGACAATGATCTAATATCTATCTAGTGTGATTTTTTAGGTGTACCTAAGCATGAGGAGGAGAGATAGGTGTCCCTAGTTAGGGAAGCACTTTATGACATCTTAAATGAGACTTTGTAACCATATGACCCCATGACACTAGAGGATTTGAGTGTACCATCTTCCCCAGCTTATGCAAGTTGGTTTAGACTAGTGGGAGAGGTCATGAGGTGGATACAGATGTAGAGATAGGGGGCATAACCACTAGTAGAGATGGGTATAGGAAAGAGGTAGGCCTAAAAATCCCTAGTTGATGAGAGAGTTATGCATCTAGAGATAGTGACATAGATGATGTAGGAATATACAATGATGCAAACCCAACTGATGTAGGCACATGTAGCAAACTAGAGTGAGTTGGTACAATCATAGGTGAAAATAACATGTTTGTAGGGATAGGTAGAGTGATTGAGATCTTGGAGTACCTCATTATAGAATACCATTTGGAATAGTCAAATAAAGGCCTTAATAGGTAGTGTGGTTAGTCCATGAGATAGATAGGATGGAGCCCAACCCTAGAGATAGAATATTATTTATGATTATATATGATGTATCATTTTAACTTACTAATGTGATTGTGTAAGTGGTCATTATGGATATATTGTTATCATTATGTTGGTTATGTATGTGGATACTTTGAATATATTTCTTTCTAGCACATGTATTTAGCTTTGTTGTATATGATATAGGAAATATATGTGATGTGGTTTATTTTCTATCATTATGAGAAACACAGGAATGGTTAAAAATAAATAGTCAAAAAGACTTGGAAAAATATAATCAATAATAAATACACTACACACTAATTCAAGCTGGAAAATGTGTAATAACATAAAAAAATGACTAAGTATAAAGAACCAAGAAATGACAAACAAGATGGTAAAAAAGGGTATTTGTTTTCAAACCAAAGATGAAATATTTTTGCACCAAATTATAACAAGTAAAATCATACTATATCATGTTGGGAAGTATGAAAAATAAAGTAATAAAATGGAAGGTATGCAGAAGGTTACACAAGGTAAGAAAAAAATGAGAAGTCAATGAAAATATGGTCTTAAATTTATCACACTAATTCAAGCTAGGAAGTATGACCAAATTAAATAAATAGTTCAAATCTTACATGCACTCAGAAAATAATAGGTGAAAAGGAAAATGAAGCAACCATAAAACATACTAGTTCAAGTGGGGAAGCATGTTAAATGGTGTGTAACTTCATAATCAATCAAATCATATCTCAAAATTGACACATAATTTGATGGTGATTTTATTTTTAGAAAAAATTTGTGAGGGTCGGGTCCTATCCACGGTCTTACACTACAACTCCACAAAGAGAACACCATATGGGGTGGAATAAGCATGAACAACCAAGTATACAGGGAACAAGGGTAATAGGATAAAACACTCATAAATGAAAAAAAAAACCCAAAAGGATGCCAAAATAACATTGTCAAGAAGAATAATAATATTGGATTGAAACATAAAAGGGATGGTAATTTTTTGAGGAATTGTTGGATCCTATCCATGGTCTTATATTGCAACTCACAAAAGAAAAACCCAAGGATTGTGATAAAAAAGCATGACAATATTTCTCAAGAGAAAATATGAGGAAAGGAAATGAAAAAGTGAGTGTAAAAATCAAATACTTAGGCATCTTAAGAGAATACCATAAGATATAACAGGCATACTAAGAACATGAGAAGATATTAAGTGACTAGTGGTTGTCTATGTACAAAGGAAACCTATTCCCTATAGACACAAAAATTTGTAGGTAGATAAGTGTGATACTAAGATTAGCTCATGAAGGTATATTGTTACAATGAAATGTAAAATAGACCTACCTCTCCATGACATGTTCCCCACTCCCCAGGACCCCTTATAGAGCCATTAGTCTACTATGAAGATTGGGTACTTTCCTGAGAAAGTAGGTAACACTTGATTTTTTTTGAATTCCCCTATTCCAATCTACTAGCCTACCACACCCCAAAGTACTTTGGCTATATGTGAAGCTGACTATGGATTTTGATCTTCAATTGGAGAAAGGAGATGTGCTTGAATCACATCTTTTAGTGTGATTAGACTTTTAATAATAATGCATATTTTTGCCTTTTGATATCATTGACTTTTGTTTAAATGATTTGGATTTTAACTTTCTTTTGAAGGCTTTATCTCTCTCTTTTTAATTCCTCCATACAAATTTGGAATGACCAAGCATGAGAGAGATAGTGAAACACATGAATGAGATGTATGTTAAGGCTAAAAGAAGCTAAGTAACCAAAGACAAAAGACTAAATATGACACTTAAGCTTGATAATGAATAAATATGTGATCTCAAATCTCAACCGTACATATGTTTATCTTGTGAAAAAAGTAAGAAAGGAAAAGGGAGACCCAAAGGTGGACTAATTGAAAGAAATAGTAATGAGAAAGACTATTTACTAGCTGATCAAATGGTAAAAGGAGATAATAACCAAAGGGAATAGGGTAAATACAACCAAGTCACCATGAGAATTATCTACAAAAATTAAGGATAAGAAAACAAATAATTATGAAGATACAAGGAAATAACAATATATGGTGATTTTGTGAGGATTTGTTAGGTCTAATCCATGGTATTACAAAAGCAACTCACAAAAGAAATATCCAAGGGATGTAACAATAAGAAAAGAAAAATAGAAATCAATGATAAGTAAATACAAACATATGTGAAAAAAATAGTACAATAAAGAAATTAATGATAAAATTAACAAGAAATATAGTACAACAAAGAAGATAATAATATAAGATAAGCAGGAATTTGACATAGTGTCAAATGATATAATCAGATATAGAAAAGTAAATAAAAATGGAGCACATGTCCAATCCAAATATAAATTTAAAATCACTATACATGTGTTCATAATTAATGGTGAATCCATCGACACACATTATCCAAGACATCAGATAAATCTCTATGAAGCTAGATATAAACTACTACTAATGTGTTGTCAATCTTTGTAGAATACTGGGGAAACACTTCTTTTCTAATCTCCTCAATTGAAAAAGTAGGAATACTCATTGAAGAATGTTGAGAAGGGAAATCAAACAAAGGATGATAAAAATAATGTGTTGGAATTGGATCTATAGAAGGAGGAGTTAATGGTGGAGAAGGATCCATAGTTGAAGGAGGATCCACATGTGGAGAAGGAACCATAGGAGGTGTAACTATGGCAGAATAAGGGGGAACCTTATTGCAAGAATGACCTATGGGAGAAATATTAGTTAGTCTATATAAAGCTATAATATGTTCCTTAACATACTGCTGAAGGATATGATAATGATTAGTATGATGTGTGTTGTAGTGGTGCCATATACAATACCTCTCACCATACGTAGGTATATAGTCAGGAAGAATCTTGGGAGGAGGTATGACAGTGTCAATGGATGGGGAAGAAGGATGTAAGGTATCAATATATTGTCATAACTTAAAACAATAGGTAGAATAATGAGTATTTTTTCCATGAAATCAATAAATATGCTTAGTTTGTTTAGAGGAAACACTCATACGAAAAGGTATAATAAGTTTAGAAGAAGAGGGGGATGACTCATCACCCCATTTGGTTGGAAAAATATCCATCTTAGGTAAAGGAAGTAAATCATCACCAAGAGGAGGTGATGATGGAGAAGGAACAGAATTAGTTTTAATAGGAAAAGAACTAGTGAAAGAAGCAGGAGTAGGCTCACCAATAGTGGAAGAAGCAATAATAACAAGTTCTAACATAGGTTACACTATAGGAGGAGAATAATCAATAGAAGTTCTAATAAGGTTATATCTAACCTCATGAGTAACCAATGACATGAATCAGGAACCCAGAAAATTGGTAAGGGATGGTCATAGCACGATCCATGAGAATCGTCCTATGGGGATCCTCAGAAATGAGGTGTCAGTGTCATCTCTACTCTATGATTAAGATTAAAATTACAAGAATAAATAACTATAAAAGTGAGAACATGAGAGGATGCATGAAAAGACTCAAGTAAAAAAGAATGATAATGAACAATCTTGGTATCACAGTCTTGGATAAGACTGCCCAATAAATGATCATCTAAAGAATAGCCACCATCATAATCAGGTGAATGAAGATTGATGACATAATTTTGAATAGCTTTATCATTAGAAGAAACATGGTGAAAATAATGATGAGTCTTGGAGAAGACTACAAGAATGTCATCGTAAGGAGATTTATGACAATGAGGTTGTAAGGAAGTAGGAAGTTACAAGATGAGATGAGGCATAAGATCAAAATTTTTGATATTGACATTAATCTCATTAGGCTCATCATCATTGAAGTCTAAAAGGTTGGGAGGAATATTACCAATAAGCTCAGGATGCCCATTGTATCATCTAGTTGAGTTAATAGGAAAATCTAGATGCTGTGACTCATAAAATGGAACACTAGGTAAAGGCTTAAGAATAGAAATCTTAAAGACACCATGATCTTGGAATTGTTCAAAATTCCAAGGGTTAGTATCTCCTTGAATCCTATAAATGGCTCCATTATGAGGGCATTTAATGCATTAGTAGGTAGAATAAATGATAGCTTGCATACGATGAGTCCATGGCCTACCAAGGAAGATGTTATAAGAAAGAGGAATGCTAAATATTATCACCTTCATATGAATGGTGATAGGTGGGACAATAATGGGAATCCACATGTACCCAAGAGGAGGCATTTGAATTCTATCATTTCCTTGGTAGGTGATATGTATGGACTTAATATTGCATTCATAATATACAAGGGTTTTAATAAAATCAAGAGAAGTAACAAAAGTGCCAAAACCCTCATCAATAAAAGCACACTTAACTTATATATCACCGATATGGATTTTAATAAATAGGGGAGGATCATATATAATAAGTATAATCTCATCAAGAATCATAGATGCGATGGGAAATTTTAATGAAATAGAAGTATTGATAGTTTCATCAACATTAATGGACATCTCTTCACATTGTTTCAAGATACTATCATTGAAACTAGATAAGGATACCTCTCATCCCACTAAGGGAGGATCAAGGACATTCATCTCAAATAATAGGTGCATAAGATGGTTCCAATGATGGGAAGATGTCATCTTGAGTTCAATAAATGGAATTTGAGAAGTGAGATTAATGAGTTTTGCAATGGTATCCCACTCATCATAACCCATGAGAAGATTGTTAGATATAGGCATGTAATGGTTAAGAAGGTCTTCAGAGGGAAGTGCTGAAGAGAATTGAAATTTGTGTTGATAAGAATGAGAAGGTTTAGAACAAGGTTGTAAATCATGTTGAGATGATGAACTAATAGGTTCAGCTTGATCTCTAGTCATAAAAGAGGTGTTAACAAAAGGTTGATTGACATTGGAAGGAGAAGAAGATGGAAGAGTATTAGAAATAACATGGGATGTGTTATCCAAAGGAGAATCATAAGCTAGATCTTTATCAAAAGTTATAAGATCTTCTTACCCCAACTCATTAAATGAGTTGGAGAAGAATCTTGGATAACACAGTATGCTTGAGAAGGAGATAGGGTGTAAATAGGTTGAGAATCAATGAAAGCCACTAATATTCACATACTAGTCATGATAACCACATTTTCTTTAAAAATTGGTTTTACAAGACTTTCTACATTATGTTTGGAAGAGATGGGCTAGCCTTGAGTTTTTTGAATTGGTTGATGATTAGGTAAAGGATCATTATAAATACCTAAATGGGTGATTGCTTGATTCAAGGCTTGAGATTTATCATGAGTTTTGTATTCTTTAAATGCATGCTCATAATATTGTTGACATTAGTTCATGAGATAATCATAGTCAAAATTAGGTCCAAGAAGAAAATAAATAGCTAAATTATGAAGCTACCTACAGGTCTCATGAGAATGACCCCAACTAGCATGAAACCAACAAAACATTCTAGGATCATACTAGGTTTTCATAGGATGAGTAAGGTCAATTTCATGAGGAAGAGGCTTAGGGAGACATTTAAGTAATTCATCTAAGCAAAGAGGTTTATGAACATTAAAGTTATTTGTTGAGAAATGAGGATTAGTAAATTGTTGAGAAGAGGAAGTTGGTTCTGAAGAAGGGGTAGGAATAATAGCTTAAACATGGTGAATGGTATCATATAGATCAGAAACACCATCAATGGTAACATTGTAGTTTTTGTTTTTGAGTAATATACAAGAACTTGTGGAAGGTTGGGGTGGCTTTAATTTCTTCATAAGAAAATCTTGTCATTTAGATTGATAAATAGATTCTTCCAAAGTGCATGAAGAAAGGGTATGGACTTGATATTCTAATTTTGGATAAAGAGAATTTGTAAAGAGATGAAAAAGATTATCATTGGCCACATTGTGTTCAAATTTATTTGATAAAGTCTCCCATAATTTAATAAAATGCTTGGGTGGTTTCCTTTTCACTTTGCTTGAAATTTATGAGATGGGCCAAAGTGTTTTTAGGAAGATCACTAGTTTAGAATTCTTAAACTAAAGCATTTACTAAATCTTCCAAACTAGTAATGGAATAAGGTATAAATTGGTTGTACCCATCTAAGGCATCACCTATGAGGGTCTTAGCAAAGATCTTGGTATTGACAAAGGTATTTAATTTAACCTAATCTTTATAAAGATTTCCAAATGTTTTAAAATGAAGAGAAGGATCAGTTGATCCATTATAAGAGATTGTAGGTGTTATAGATCCTATATCAATGTTAGAAATTTGAGTAGTGAGAGGTTCATTTTGTAGATTCTTGATAGTTTTATTGATTAAAGGAGGTTGAGGAATGAGATTGCCTTGAGAATCTTGAAGAGGAGGGGGAGGAACACTTTGGTTACGTATGCACCAAGCCATTAGTTGCAGTTGTGTTTGAAGATGAAGGAGGTGATTTTGCATTCTCATCATTTGATTTATGTTATGAGCTTGGAAAGAATTCATTTGATTGAGAGTTTTTAATAGAAGTTGGTGAGTTTGAAAAACATTATTAAAAGAGTTGGTGTTGGTATTAGTGGCTTTGGTACCACTATTAGTGTTGCTGAGATCTTGAGATGAATTATGAGAATGAGAGGCACTAGTGGCAAAGCTTGTTTGTGTATCAAAACATGGACTAGTGAATGGAGGAGAAGAAGCACCAAAAGCATGAGTGCTTTGTGTAGCAAACAATCAACTAGTGCAATGATTAAGGATAGTGGATCATAAGAGAGGTCCACTAGATGTAGAACTATCCATGGTAGTTGAGATACTAAACATGGAGGTATAAGAAAGGAAATAAGAAGAAGAAGCATGAGGAGAGGTCATGATCAAAGGGAGACATTGTGAAGAAAATAAATTAGTAATACCAAATAATTTGAGGATGTAGAATATTGTGAATGAGGCTCATTGCCTTGACCACCAATCATGAGATTATAAATGGCAGATGGATCTTTCCCTTTATGTTGGGGAAATTAGTTAATAAAGAAGAGAATTTTATGAGTATACTCTAACTTAGGTTGGTTTTCAAGGAGAAGAGAATGATTGTGTTGCAGAGAGGTATCATGAGGGAATCCATAGTCTATTATGCAAGTTGTAATATGGACATTAATAGCATTTGTAAAAGGAATTTTACTCTGTCTATGGGAAACCCTATGAGGATTCATGTATTCCATCATGCCTATTATTTAAGGTTCAATGTTGTCAACTAGAAAAAAATACATCATGAAAGAGGAAGGAAAGTAAGATGAGAAAACAAAGGATTCAAAAAGTGATAGAAATAAAGTTAGGTCAACCTGGTTGACCTAGTGTAAAATAGGGATGATAAAACTAAATAGGGTCCACAAAACTGACCTAGTACAAAGGGTAGAAGCTAACAAAAAATGGGAAAAGGCCTAAAAATTATGCTAGGTCAACTCGGTTGACTTAGTGTAGTGTATAAGGGCTACAATAACTACAAGGTCAACTAGGTTGACCTAGTGTAGTAAACAAAGGTAGAAATTAGGGTCTAAAATAGTGCAAGGTCGAGCTAGTCGATGTAGCACAACAGATGGGGGGAGAAAAAGGTTTGCTAAAAATATGAAATATTAAATGAAGTATGTTTGTAGATAATCTATAAAAACAAATACTATAATGAAATATATAGTCAATTGAATTAATGTTGGCCAATCCACTTAGTACACATACATATATTACAATTTTGAAATAAAAGTCTAGAATAAAATAGAAATAGAGGAATAAAAACTAACCTAGGTGTTTTTGGAGATGAAAATAGAACATATAACTAACCTATAAATTTTGGAGAGAACTGATCCAATCAGCAAAGTTGGGTTGAGCTGGTCGACCGAGTGAGACATGAACCTACTGCAAAAGTTGAATAAATATGCTAAGTTGAGCTGGTTGACCTAGTTGATTAGACTAAAAATTTGGAATTATTGAATTTGGAACCTATAATATGAATCCTAAATAGGAACATGTTGGGTCAAGTTGGTTGATCCAATTGCCTATTCCTACACATAGATAAAAATAGATGGGGAGACAAAATCAAGCCAACAACTGAAAACATATGATATAAAAGATAAAAAAATGAATAAAATAAGTGAAAGAAACCCTATAAGGGTTTGATTCACATTGGGTTCACTAGAATGTATGTAATTTAAATTGCATGGCATGCATGAATAAATACTAGATCAGATAAGATAGATCACACATACACTTCTAATTGGGTCATACACTTGTTAAGTGGGAGCATGACCAATATGAGGATCTGCTAGACCCAATTAGGGGATCACTTATATCATCTGTCACAACACATCATGCTAAGCAGGGTTCCAAAGCCTATAGTTTAACAAAATCATACAATAACCTTAAAAGATTCCTATGGTTTTTATATTCACTTATGATAATAAATAATAAAGTAAACTAATCTAATTGTAAGAAAATTAAACTAATCTATTTCTGACCAAAGCTTGTGGCATAAAATGGGGGTTAGAGAAAAACTATAAAAATAACTAAACTACACATGTATAGAAGACATATACTCACATCAATGTATATGGAATCCTAATACATGGAAGAGAAGTATACATACTACATTATCTATCTACTTTTGTAAAAGAGAAATAAAGGTAGGAATGTTTACCTTTGAAGACAAACCTGCCAAGTCTCACCTCTCCCTTGGCCAATGGTGCTTCACAAGAGATTGTTGTGGCTTGTAAGGATAACCAAGATAAATCAAATCTAGGATACATGACCTACCTAAGCATCTAAAATATTTCTCCAAAAGACAAGATCATAGCTCCAAAATAAAGTATTAAACCCTAAAGCTTTATTCCTCAAGTATAATGGTCAATAAACAGATGTTCATTCACACTTATTCACTTAATTTAACTCTCTTATTTAATGTTAAGGAATTACCTTTTATATATAGTAGTATGTCACCCTAAAGACTTTTATACATGTCATTTATGCTAGGTCAATCATGTTGACCTAGAAAATTATCAAGCTAATGCCTGAAGTTTATGCTAGGTTGACTAGAATGCAAGGCAATAAAGAAAGGCAAAGAATACCCAGAATAATCTAGGTTGATGAGGTCAACCTAGCTTACTGATAGGTCAAAAGGGAAACAAGGTAAGAAATGAGGGATAAAACACAAAAAATTGTTGGAATTGAT
>JARHVA010003553.1:1707500-1730000 GCA_037957365.1 Torreya grandis
GATATTTGTGGTGTTTATGACCTAAGGATGTCTTCCCAAAAAATGAGGTCACCTAATAATGCAGATATTCAATATTAATTTCTAAAAACAAGTATTAAATAAGTTTCCATGGAATTCTTAATTGGGCCCTACTTTGGATTAATCATCTCTAAGCATGATTAATCACTTTATGCACAAATTACTCAAATTGATCAGAATGTCTTGTTATTGTTCTAAACTTTGACTAGATTAGAATTGGAATTCAATGTCAGATGCATTGGATTCACTATCCAATTTAGGATGATGTCAACACTAAATAATAAAGACACATGTCTCATGCAATATATTTGATAGAAAAGAGCGATCTAGGGCACCCAGGTGTAAAATTATCATTTTAACTCAAAATAATCTGATCAATGTTAGCTGGCTCATAAATTACATTATCCCATTTAATGATATTTTAGACAAAATTGGCACTTGAATATATCAATTTCAACTCATTTAATGTGTTTTGGTGTTCTTAAGATCAAATTATGCATTATGGTGGAAAATGTTCAAAAGCCTAGTTGAAAGTTATTGGTGGCCAGATTTAGGTGTCTATAGTTTTCCCCTATTTGGGAAGATGTTGCAAAACATAGGCAAAACATTACTTTATCAAATAATGAGAGATGGCCTATATGCTGAAAATAAGATGATGATTTAATAATAAAGCTCCAAATGGTGTTTTAGAAGCCTAGGGTGATGCCCCATTGAGGGAGTGGCCATCACATTTGTTGATGTATGGTCTCTTAAAAAAGAAGCAAGAAGAAAGGTGGGATTAACCTGTGGTTGAGATTAATCCAATTGAGAAAATTCTTGCATGCATTGATTTAAAAAAAATTGATTTGCCCAAAGGTGGTTGTAATAAAAAATAAAAGTTAAAATAATGATTTGCCCATAGGCAATTATAATCATTAAGAGGACCTAAATTTTTTAAAGATGATTGTGCCCCAAGAAGAGTTGATTAACAAGCATAAATCAAGGATATAACTTGGAATACATATTGAATATGAGTGGGCACAAAGTGATGAAAGAGATAAATAGAAGAATAATATTGATCAATAGAAATGATTTAGTTATACTTGCTAACGGGGAGATGTTCATCCTTATTAGCAATGATACAACTAGAATGGTTAATGGGTTGATTTGATCAAGGGTGGGATAGAAGTATTTTCTAAAGTGCCAAGAAGAAACTTCTATGACTCCATTGATTATAGAGCTTCTTGAAGTTTATTTTTTCTATAGCACGTGATAATAGGCTTCATGATAGAACACCATGAATACTTGGCTAAAATATGCATAAGGACTGACTCCCAATCCAATAAACACTCAAAAATAATGCACCAATGATAAAAAAAACCATGATGATAATGTTGACATATTAATATGGATAGATTGAAGAATAATGTGCTCAAGGAATCACCTAATGAACACATATATATTGAGTCAAGGCAATAATGCTCAAAGCAAACAGGTAGGAAAGCAAAAAAATAGAAAAAAAAACAAAAAAAAAAGAATTAAAAATAAATAAACAAACAAAAATCTTGAAAACAAAATCAAAAGAAAGCATCGTAACAATGACCATTCCCTAATAAAGTAGATCAAGGATAACTTACTAGGCTTAGATAACATAAGTGTTTTTGGATTTTTGAAATGTTATAAATGTTTATGGCATTTTGAGGTATCTCAACTCATTAGAGAATGACAAGATACCTATTCACAAAATGATGAGAGTGTGGTTTAGGTTGATTGCTAAATGGTGAGAGCATATGAAAAGGGAGACTGGGGTGACCTCAACATGAATTGAGCATGACCTATATAGTCCCAAAATATCTTAAGTCATAGTAATTCCATCCACACAAAATGTAGGTAAAAACCAATTAGGCCTAATAAGTTCTCAAATCTAGAAAATAACTAGTCAAATGAAAATAATAATGCCAAGGTGATGTGGCAATGCATGGTAAACAAATGGCACCCCTAGTTTACCCACAAGAAGTTATAACTAGGATACAATGAAATAAGTCAATGACACTAATTTGACCATAGGTGGTTATAATTAGTAGCAAGACTAGTGAGACACTGATTTGCTCCTAAGTAATTATAATCAGGGTCACATAGACAAACTTGTTACAGGGTGAAAAATGAAAGATATCTTGCTAGATCAAATGTCACACTACTTTCATAGACTGTCATTATAAACATGGATTTGACTGATTATGAAACTTGATTATAATCCTCTCATAAAAAGTGTGAGAAAAACCAAATGAGCCAAGATCAAAATAGGATTGGGTAGGATGACTAAAAATAGGATTTGGTCTAGATAGAAATGAAATGATAGGATGGTATGGGTTTACTTAGGATAATTATGGTTTTTGATAGATTGGATAAAATGGTAAGAGGGTTGCCCCTAACTGAGAAGGTGATTAGCTAGGATATGAGATAATGGCAAAAGGATATGTAATAATGGTAATGACATGGAAATGAAATAGTATGGTAATTTTTTTTGGCCTAGGTGTGATAAATGGTAGATGAGTCTATTGTTACTACTGAAGTGGAGATACACATTTTGATCAGTAAATGATACAAATAGAATAATTAATCATGTTAATTTCTAGCCCACACCTCATCTGAATAGTTGTTATTTCAAGAACTACCTACAGATCTAGATGTCAAGAATGCCATTATGATCTCCATTGTTTATGGATTATGATTATTTTAAGCATCAAGACAATATATCTTTATAGAATATGCAAAGGAAAGTGCAACCATTGATGTTTAATAGGGATAAAATTTGGATGATAGGTTTGTTTATGAAATGGAATGGTGAAGGATAATGGAATGAATTATGGTAGGGAATAAATGAAGATTGGGACTTTCAGTCACATGTAATGTTGTTGATGCTAGATTCAATATAACTTTGGTTGTGGTAGGGTTGAAGAATTCTTAATATTCTATTGATAGGACCACTAGATTTTTTATTATTATTTGATCTTTAGAGTAGCTACCATCTGATTAAACTATATATTGGAAGCTATTTTGATTTGATATTTGATTTTGTATTCATGCAGTGAAGATATTTTATGCTCATCTATTGTCACCTCAATGAGTTTTTCACCAATTAAGTTATATTGATTGTTCCATAATGCCCTTGAGAAGGTTTCACTAAGGAACATTGAATTTTGACTTTGATAATCTTCTAACACTTTCGAAAGAGTTTTACTAGAAGATGTTGAGTTTTAACTTTGCTTGTCCCCTAGTGCTTCCGAAAAGGTTTCAATAGGAGAGTATTATTCTACTACATGAACATGGTCTTGGCCTCCTTTCTCTTCTTCAACTGCTATGTTTCCATGGATGTAGTTCAATAAAGTGTGATTTTATCAGTCACAATTGACACTTATGAGAGATGGAATGTTAATAATATGGATATTTTAGTTGATGGTAATGGCCTAGGAAATGGTAATGGAATGGGGGTTGGCAGCATAATCCTTGTATAATATACTAAGAGAACTTATGTCGATGCTAAAGTACTCATCCTCAAAAATTGTAGAAGGATCACAAATTTAGAACCTGACTCTAATTTTGATTCTTCATCTGATGGGTACTATGTTACAATGATGTCTTTAGTATTAGATAAGTAATGGCCTATGATGGCATAATGGGATCCGTAAATAATGGTTTGTTAAAGTGAGACTCATTTAGGATGGGAAAAATATCAAGATAAAACTCCTCAAAGAGTAGGTTGTTATTAGGAGGCTCTTGAAAAATAGATATATGGTCAAGGTAATGATTTGCCCAAAAGTGGTTATAATCATGAATAATTGACTCAACAAAGATTAGATCACCAAAGTGAGACTCCATAATAATCGGTATAGGATTAAAAGGTGATTCATCATAGGTTGACGTATCACAAGTGGTTGGTTCAATAGAAACATCTCAAATTGGTTGGTTTTCTTGGCCTTGGTTTCTAATGAGTTGAAAAATACCAATTTTCACCATAGCTTGGTCTTTGAATGATTTTATGGGTTGAGGTTTTTATTGGATTGGTACTAGATGAATAATGGCTTATAATTGGATAATGGTATGGCATTTTGGAGCTTGATTGATTTCACAAGCCAAACGAAGATGTCTTGAGATGGTGACAATAGGGTGATATAGGGGTAGGTTGTTTGCACAAGCTAAAGGACAAGGTCTTAGAATGATGAAAGGGATTTGAAGAGATTGATTTATCATACAAGACAAAGGATGACACCCTATTATATAAATGGTATGGCATTGTGTAGCCTAATTTATCACACAAGCCAAAGGATGAGGTCCTAGAAGGCTATGTTTGGGGGATTATGGAGCTTGGTAGCTCACACAAGCCAAAGCATCTAAGTATTATTCATAAACTATATCATCCCAATCTCAAGTTGGATCATAAGCTAGTTCTTGATGGTGTTCCATGAACTCATTATTGTAAAGATGGTATGGATGTGTCTCTCAAACAACATAATTTATAGTTGGGTCTTAAAAAAAGTCACCATAAACTTCTTCATATAAATCAATATCTTGAGTTTGAATGTGAAATGATTCTTGACTATGTTCCCATAAATGATTATTGTGAGGTGGATAGAAATTTATCTCAAAAAACATATTAGCATCATTAGGGTCTTGAATAAAGCCATAAAAATCATTTTGTTTTGCCATTCTATCATAAGTTAGATTATACGTGACTCCACCATAGGTGTAGCTAGACATTTACATATAAATGATGAAAACTCTAAAAATAAAAAGGATTAGAGTTATAAAAACTTTAAAAAGATATGTCTAAAATAAAAATGGTTCAAACTCGGTCTAACTTGGTTGAAAGTATGGAGCTGTATCTCCAAAATTGGTTTAAAGGTGGAGTTATATCTTCAAAATTATTTGTGTTAAGGCTCGGCATAAAATAGTCTAACATCAAATGCCTAATTTAAAATATCATATAGACAAAAGGTTTAGCATCTGAATAAAAATTATCATGTCAAATTCTAGGTCAAAGTGTTCCAAATAAGGTCTAAACTAGTAAAGTAAAAAGTTGAGTTGCTAGGTCTTTTGTCTAAACACAAAATCAAAATCTAGGATAAAAAGAAAGGCATATGTTAAAACTTTTGGCCAAATAACATCAAAATTTAGGCTTTAAATAAATTCATGATGTGATTTGATTTAATCTAACAAGTTTGGAAATAACTTTGACATAAACCCAACACATGGAATCAATCATAAATATGATTATTTGTCATAAGGCATAAGGTAAAAGTCTTTTAGAGAAAGACTATGTTTTCCTAAATAAAGACATAAATAATAATGAGAATAGGCTCTGAACATATAAACTATCAATATTTTTCAAATTTGGGTAATCAATTAATCGACGTTAGGCAACCTAAAAGGGAAAGATTTGTGTATCAGCCCCATGAATTGAAGCCTAAATAGAAATCAATCAATGTTTGAATCCAAACATGACAAGGTTAATTAAAAATTAAATGTTGAAAAAATAAGATTCAAACAAGATAGATAATATTAGACAACATGATGCCACATAAATAAGGTCCAAATGGTATACATGACATGGTTTGAAATAAACAAATTTTGATATAATGGTAAACAAGTCTTGAAACAAATTGAGCAGCCTAACGGTGTAAGCATACTTGAATGATGTGGAAAAATGTTATGTTTCAAAGGTAAAAATGGTTTTACATGATTTGGGTAGCATAACACTACCCTCTTCAACTCAAATACTTGGTTTTGACATGGTTTATGAAAAAACAAATGAGTCTTAGTCTCAAAACATACCAACCAATAAATGACCAAATACACTAATTATAATCATCCAAATCTTAGAAAAGGTATGGCAATGTGGGGTTAACTAAACTAGCAAGTTTTCAAACATTTCTATGGGAATCAATTACACAATGACTTTCAAGTCATGATGCAAAAGAGAAACATGTAACTGGGTGTCTGTGGCACTTGTCTTGTTGCAAAAAGGTCTTGTCCTTTTTGTAACCACTATATCCTACTATTCACTTAATATAGTGTGATGTCCAAAGTGTAAATACGTCCCATGTGCAACTCCATCACTAGAAGGTGTTTTAACTACTCAAACCTCTCATCTTAGTGAGAGTGGGTGAAGTCAGTGCTGAGAGCTGAAACCTTGGGTCAAAGCTTCTTTATAGAACTTGCAAGTGGTGATGAAGTCCCCCTCACAAGCCAAAATGTAATGAAATAAAAAACATACAAATAAATAATTTAGATTCATTTTCAAGGTCACCCAAACTTTTACGGGTTTTTGGGGAGTGCTTTAAATGACATTCTTTCTAAGCTTTAGACTAGGCTTGTTTGCAATAAGGACGGGATTTTTTATTCCAAGGGTTGTTTAAAGGGGATAAATGGAAGAGAATATATGTGTAAACCTACTTTTTTCCAATAAATTTTAACTAAACAACTATTAAAAATAAAAATTGACAAGTGTATTTAATTTTAAGTCTCAAATGAAAGATGAGGTGGTGTTCTTTTGACCCCTTGGTCTTAAGTTGTAACCTTGAAAGTCTAAATATCAAACATTTATCTTAAGCACCTAAATGTTCCATTAAGAACTAAAATAATGTTCTTAATTAGTTTTAAAAGCATGAAAAATATAGTTTAAAACATATTTTATCAAATTCCCAAGCTTGATCTTGCAAAAAACGTTAAAGTATCCTTTAGCTTTGAAGCTAATTTACAAATGAAAAGATCAACTTTGAAATTTGAGGTCTCTATTACAAAATCAAAATTACGCAGTTAATATCATTATTTCCTAAAAAATCACAATTATACACAACAAAATCACTATTAAGGGTTAAATCAAACAAAAAAGACAATATCACCATTTCCTTATAAAATCACTGGTCAAATCAATGATATCACTGCCCAAGAAGACAATATTGTTGCTTCATATAGAAAAACACAAAAAAATAAAATCATTGTTTCTACCACAAAATCAATTCATATAATGATGATATCATAATTTAGAGGAATGATATCATTTCATAAATGATGATATCACTACCATGATGATATCACTTCACAGAAGAATGATATCACTGCGTAAAATAATGATATCATTACCCTTATGATTTAACTGCTCAGGTCTACGAAATCTCTACTTAGAGAATAACAATTTCATATACACAAAATAACAATTTTGTAACAACAATATCATTCTATAGAGCAAAACTGAGGCTTCCAAAAACAAAAACATGATTATCAAAAAAATGAAATTTTAAGCTAAATTTTCACTCTTTTGGTCCTCCAACTCCAAGATTCTGCATGAAAGGGATTATTAGGTTGCTTGCAAGAGCTTTGTGATCAAATTTGTGGAATTAGGGTCCCATCTAGCATTGCATTATGTAAACTAGGAATTTAACTCAAGAGAGGATCGTTAGTATTGTGTTCTAAAATGAAAACAAAATGAAATAAACACACTAGCATAACATCTCTAGGCCCAGTTACTAGGTTGAGCTTAGTTAACAAAACATCAATGGAAAACACAACTAAAAATCAAAAGAAACCTTCCTTTCACCTTCCTTGGATGCTCCAAAATAATTATTGTAGTGGCTTGCTTGATTTTTTTCTTATGAAGTTTGCATCAATGGAAGATTGATTACCTCCATCTCTCTGTGGCACCTTGTGTCTTTGGCTTGTCTTGGCTCAAGATTTGGGCATTATAACACTAATTATATGAATCTTTCAAATGAATTTGGGCATGATAACTTTTTCTTGTGAGAGATTCTTAGATTCAATTTGACATGGTAACTTTACACAAATTAAAATGGCTAAAATCAACTTGAACCATCCATCTCAAGATTGACATGTGTGGCTAAGGATTAATCTAATTATGTAATTAAAATTTATAAATAGGCTCATCAATATTTGGGATAGTGTGGCATTGAATAGTCATGGAAGAGCTTTGATTAGGCATGGGGTGGTTTGATTCAGATATTTGTGGCATTTATCGCCTAAGGATGTCTTCCCAAGAAATGAGGTCACCTAGTAATGTAGATATTCAATATTCATTTATAAAAACAAATATTCAACAATTTTTCATGAAATTATTAATTATGCCCTAATTTGGATTAATTATCTCTTACCATAATTCAACACTTTACGCACAAATTACTCAAATTGATCAGAATGTCTTCTTATTGGTTTGAAATTTGACTCGATTAGAATTGGAAGTTGTTGTTAGATGCATTGGATCTGCTATCCCATTTAGGATGATGACAACACCAAATTAATAAATGCACATATTTCACGTAAGATATTTGATAGAAAAGATCAATCTAGGGCACCAGGTGCAAAATTAGTATTTTGACTTCAAATAATCTGATCAAAGTTAATTGGCCCATAAATTTCATTATTGCATTTAGTGATACCCTGGCCAAAATCGGCACTTGAATATATCAATTTCAACTCATTTAATATGTTTTAGAGTTTTTAATGCCAAATTGTTTATTTTGATATAAAATGAACAAAAAAATGGTTGGAGGTTATTGGTGGCCATATTTAGGTATCTACAATATTAAAAATAAAACTAAAACTAAAAAACTAAAAACTTATATACATATAAAAGCATTTTATTATACAAATAAAAATACATTATATATTGAAAAAAGTATCATATATAAAAATATCTCTATTACATATAAAAAAGTTGCCATATATATATATATATATATATATATATATAAAATCACTTTACATATTAAAAAACACCATATATATCATAAAAGCATTATATTACATATAAAAAATACTTTACATATAAATAAATTCATTTTATATAAAAAGAAACCATAAGAAAAACAATATATTAAATATAAAAAAAGAAACATTATATATAAATAAGAGCACTTTACATATAAATAAGAACTTAACATATAAATAAAAGCACTTAACATATAAATAAGAACTTAACACATAAATAAAAGTAATAGAATGGTCATGTGGACACTACCTAGTTTCTAGAAGGGATGTGTTTAGGTGATAATACTCTCTCTGGAGTCAACGTGGCCCCACGTGACACCACTTATGGGCTTGGTTTGGTGGACAAAGGAACAAAAGAGTCAGATTTTGCTGAAAAGTAGGAATACAAGATCAACTCTATGCAAGAAAAGAATGACTCACATGCCCCTAAATTATCTTGGGTGGAAAAGGAAAAACTCTGATAGGTTAGGATCTTTCAAAATTTTAGATATTCTTAGAAGAAACAAATAATGAGATTTTCATCCCTATTCCTTACCCTATAGTGGAATAGGCTGATGTAGAAATTGTCAAATCCATCTTTTCTAGGGTGAATGGGTTCTGATCAAATTTTTATGATTTTTGTAATTGATCCAAATCAAGGTGGAAACCCAAAGGAAACCTAGAGGTGTCTATTTGGCAAGGGGTTTCTTCCTGGTTAAATTTTCTCTATAGGAGGATTGTCTAAAGGTTATTTCTGAAGGGATCTAACTCATTGAGAAGGCAAACATGGCTATTTGTAGGTGGATGGCCAGGTTGAATCTCAACAATACTACCATATATGATATTCTAATGTTTTTCCTTCTTCATGAACTCCCCTTGGAATATTGACACCCAGAGGTTATCATAGGTATCATCAAGGCTTTGGGACAACCCATTAATATCGACCCAATTATTCTCTCTCATCAAAGAATGGTTGTAACTTATTTGCATGTTTTTCTATTTGTGAATAAGCCCCTACTGCATAATATCAAAATTAAGTCAAAATATTACAAATAGTTGTAGAGCATATTCATTACAATGTCATGAGCCATATGTTCAGGGACTCTCCCAAGAAATGTCAAGACTCTACCAACCCTATGCACATGTGGACTAGGAAGTTTATGCCAAGGATCATCATGTACATCAACCTCTCATAATTGGTTCCCTCAGAGCTTCTCCAAGTGTCCCATTATCTAGTAGCTTAAAATTTATTCATTGTAATAAGTCTTTTGCTCCTCTTGACTCTCCTTTAACCCCCTACCCCTTCTCCCCCTTTCCCCTTCCACTTTCCCCTACCTTTCCCCTACTCCCCTCCTATTCCCCCCTCATCCTCCTTCTCCCCCCATCCTCTCACTGGGATTTTATCACCCCTCCAAAGCGTATCAACCCACTTCTAAGTTGATCGGTCCTCACCCCCACCCTTAAGTCCCTTCTATACCCTCCAAAACTTGTCCAATTACCTTATCCCCTTGCTTTGGCTGCCCCTCCTACACTTATTTCACCTACGGTCCCTTATCCCCTCCCCTCCTCCCCCTCCTTCTCACTTTTTGGGTATTTGTCATTCACCTAATCTTGCCCTGACCTCTAAGTCGGCTGAATATCTTGCTCTAGAAAATCCTCCTCTTTTCTAGGTTGGACTATGTTAATTTTTGCCATCTTAAGGATACCCCTCTTTCTCCCCTTTAGAAGTCTTCAGATCACATCAAATATTGGGGACAATGTTCCAAAACCCACTCTTCCCCTTAGGATTTACTCCTAGATGAAGGTTTTATCACAAACTACAAAATTAAAAGAGGGAGGAAAAAGCTAAAATTAGAGTCACCCCAAAACTAGTGGGTAGGTCATACAGAATGGTCACAAGGAATTTAGAAAGGACTAAAGAGATTGGAAAGGGTTCCCAACAAACCCTTAAAATCTAATGAGATAAGAAATGAAAATTCTTCATTGGAATGTCAGTGGTTTAAATAATTTTAAGAAATAGAGGACACTCTTTAATCTCTTTAAAATAGTTGACCCTTCTAGTCTCATCATCTAGGAAACCAAAATTCCTAAGTATGTTTTAAGATCTTGTGTTGTGAAAATTTTGTGAAATGCCCTTATTTTATCTTTAGACTCAAAAGGTGCCCATGGGTGCCTAACAAGTTTTTGGAACTTGGAGAATCTTGGAGGAGATATTTAATGGAAGACAAATAACTAGATTTCTATCATGTTCAGGGATTTAGACAGCAATGATAGATGGATCTTATCCAATGTCTATGGCCTAAATGCTAAGTTTTCTAGAACTAATCTAAGGGATAACTTCCTGACCTACTGAAAGACTTGTGATAGTTGGAACTAGATTTCTACTAGGGACTTCAATATCCCCCTTTCTCCAGGGGACAAAAAAGAGGGGCATACAAATTTCATTAAAAGCATGATGAAATTTAATTATTTCATTCCAAATGAATGACTCTACGACCTAAATGGTAACCCTTTCATGTGGTCTAATAGAATATTGGGTGAAAATTTGATCCAAGTCTAACTTGATAGATTTTTTATTTCCTTAAACTATGATATCCACTTCTCTAGTAGGCTCTCTTCCCTCCCTAGAATCAGGTCTGATCAAAATCCCTTGTTATTTCAAGGAGATAAAATTTAAAAACCCAAATGTAGTCCCTTCAAATTCAAAATCATATGACACAATCATCCTAATATTATGGAATCCTTAAATTAATGGTGGAAAAAACCATTTTCAAGATCTACCATGTTTTTTCTAACTAATAAAATAAGCTTCCTCAAAATGAAGGTGAAATTTTGGAGTAAAGAAGATTTCGGTGACTTATTTCTAAAAAAGAGGAAATTAGATGTATAAATTTTGGTTATTGAATATCTATATGAAATGGATGGTAACAATGAACAAAATCATTATAGGGAAAAAGAACTCCTATGTTAATTCAACAACCTTAAAGCAATAGAGGAAGCTTATTAGAGACAAAAGTTTAGGTCCACCTGGATGAAGGAGGGAGACATGAATACCAATTTTTTCCATCATTCAGCAATGAGACATAGTAACATTAACATAATATCTCAATTTCAAATGGAAAATTGGTCTATTATTAGATATGAGGAGATCTCCTTCCATACAATCAATTTCTTTAAAAATATCCTCACAAAAGGTCACCCATATGAAAATATGGTATATACCATGTTGAATAACTTTGATAAAGTCATATCTGATGCTGATAATGTCTCCCTTATGAATGTACCTTCTATAAAGGAGAGAAAAAGTGAGGTATTCACAATGGGAGGCTTCAAATCCTTGGGACCTAATGGATTCCCCCCATTTTTCTTCCATAAATTCTAAGACATTATTCATAATGAGGTCTAGGTGATTGCTATAGAATTCTTCTAATCCAAAAGCATCTCTAGAAAAATCAAAAACACTTTCTTAGTGTTTATTCCTAAAAAATAGGGTAACATTAATGTACAAGACTTCTACCCTATTATCCTTTATAATACCACATGAAAAATATGTTCCTCAATCTTTGTCAAGTAAATGCAACATCTCTTAGATAAGGTCATTAGGGAACAACAAGGTTATTTCATGGCTGGGAAGAAAATAATAGATGATATTATCCTGGTTCATGAAGCCATTCACTCCATTTCTACATCCTTGAGGTAGGGAATGTTCCTTAAGTTGGATTTGATGAAATCTTATGATTAGGTCTCATGGTGTTTCCTCATTTTGATTTTAGAGAGGTTAGAATTTAATCAACACATCAGGAAGATCATTTGGAACTACATAACCACTCCTAAATTTTATGTTATCATAAATGGAATTAAAAAAGGTTTCTTCCCTAATTATAGATGACTAAATAAATGTGACCCCTCTCTCAATACTTCTTCATCATTTTAGCTGAAATGTTGGGTAGATGTTTGCTAAAGGCCTACACACAGGGATTGATAAAAGGAATTTTAGTACCACTTATCATAGATCCTATCATGCATGAATAGTTTATAGATGACACCATTATCATAGGGGAAGCCTCTATGGAGGAATCCAAACACCTAAAACTTATCCTAAAAAGTTATGAAGATGTTTTAAATTAGTGCATCAATTTTCAAAAGGGTTCTCTATTTTTCATTAACACTCCTCTCTTTTAGTAGAAAAGAATTGCCAGAATTTTGGAATGCTAGGTGGGAAAACTTCTTGCAAGTCATTTGGGTATTCCACTTTTTTAAGGAAAATAGATTCTAAGCTTTGGAACCCTCTCATTGACTGAATACAAAGGAATCTCTTAGAGTGAAAGGGATACTTCTGACATAGGCCAAAAAGTATAGCTACTCAAATCCTTGATCTCTATCATCTCAGTTACCAAATGTCTATTTTCATAATACCCTCCAAGATGACTGCTAAAATTGATCAAATCCAAAAAATAAATTATGGAGGGTCATTGAAGATAGATTCAGGTACAACCTCGTCTCATTGGTAAAATCTTGTCTTCCTAAAGTAAGTGGTGGACTAGACCTTAAAAGCATAAAATATATGAAAATGGCCATCTTGGCAAAAATTAGTTGGGACTCATGAAGGAAGACAATGAATAATCAATAATAATTAAATCTAGATACCTGAAAGGGCTAGAAGTAGATGAATTCATGTCAGAAGAAAGTCTTATGGATGGATCCTCATTTCGAAAGGCCATCACCAATTGCAAGGACCTTCTAATGAAAGGAATCAAATAGAAAAAATTAATGGGAAGAAAATTGATTTCTAAGAAAATCCCTAGTTGTCCTATACCCCCTATCTTCATAGCAGATTTGGGAAAACTGTTTTAGGGACCTCAAATAAATATGGGGCTAAAAAGTCAAAGAATACTTGGTGGTGAATGAAGGGTTAAAAAGCTAGAAAATACACCCCAATGAAAGGCACACAACTAAAGAGTTTCATGCAATACAAACTCTCAATTCTTATATCAGTTAGATCCACATTCCTACATTCCCAAAGGAAGACCACTTCATATGGGCTGCAAAAGATAGTGTCTCATACTCGGTAGCCTTAGGACATGCCACTGATATTAACCTAGAAAGCAAATGGAATTTCTTGAAAGACCTTTGGATTAAACATCTAACTCCTAAATTCAACTTCTTCTTTTGGCTACTGAATCAAGATAAAATTCTAACAGTGGATAACCTAGCCAAAATAGGATTGATAGTCCCCAATGGATGTATATTATACAGAAATATAGAGTACTTGATCCACCACCAATTTCTAAATTTCCCCTTCAGTTAGACATTATTTAATTGGATGCTAAATAAAATCAACCTGGTTTACGTAAAACCAAACAATGTGTTTGATCTCATAAAGTAATGAAAACCACCCTATAATCTTCCATCCTTAAAGTTCTTGTGATAGTTATCTCTTCCACACTTTTCATAGTGTGTGTGGAAAGCTCACAATGATAGCCTTTTGTAAAAAAAATGGCACTAGCCTAAAGGGGCATTTCATTGACTTTGTCAAGCTATCACTAAAAATTGAAAAGCTTTTCTTCCCATGGTAAAAAACCCTAGACCTATTTTAGCATAACAAATCTTCAACAAATGGGATGTGCTTTGGAAACTAAGTTTCCCTTTAAAATCACTCCACAAACATAAAAATTGGAAGGCTCCACCTAAAGGGTGGAATAAAATGAATTTTGATGGTGCTTTTAAAGAAAACCTAGGACTTATAGGTGGGGGAGGAGTCATAATAAAGTCAAAAGGAGAGTTGATTTTTGCATATGTGGAGCCTTTGGAAAATCAAAGAAACCATCTTATCAAAGACAAGATGGCTTATTAGGGTATCAAACTAGCCTCCAAACTCAAATTAGAAAGAATCATCCTGGAGGGTGACTCTTTAAACACTCTAAATTCTCTAGATGAAAAAATAACCCCATATCATACTGTAAAAAATATCATAGACTATGCCAAGTTACATTTGAGAGGTATGGATCAAAATCAAATTGTGCACACATATCATGAAGGCAACAAGGTGGTAGATTTACTTGCCAACATCAGAGAAAAACACCAAATTTTAACCACCTATAATGAAGAAGGCCATATTGCCAATAATGTCCAATTGGCCATATGGAATTAAAGTACAATAGGATAGGTTGGCTATCAAGCTAAGACACACACAAATGTCTCTTCTTAAGAGATAGGTTTAAAACATTATGAACTACTATAATGAAAGGGTGAGGTGGATTAATTTCCTAAGGATGAAAGCAACATATATCCCAAGCCTATTTTGAAATTTTTAAACTAGTCTATTCTAGAAACTCATATTCATTTGTCTCAGGTCTTCTATCATAGTGTTAATAGTGGAAGACAAAAAGTGATTAGATCCTACCTCATGTTCTGAGGTACATGGATAAAATAAGGTTTGGAAAATGTTATGGTGTGAAGGGGAGGAGTCTCATGAAACTAATGTTGCATATTATAGAGTATGATGTTGACGTTATTAGGGACTTCATTGCTTGATAGAATAAGCATATTGTGGTCATGTGGGGAATTAATATTATAGTCATAAAGGAATTCATAGGCGAGGATATGGGCATGATATGCGAAGGGGTGAAAGCTTACAAAGACTAAATTAAAAATCAATAACTCCTCCAACACTTCTTCTACATGATCAAGTTCATGAAAATAGATAAGAAAGGTTCCCCATGACAATAGCTGAAGGTATGCCTCCATGTGATGAGATACCTGACTCTAGAGGGTAAGTATAAATTAATTTTATCCCATCATTTCTTATTATTAAACCATTTTTTGGGTTATAAGATTAGCCTATGATTTTACTTGTTAAATTCATTAGAATGCACAACCATTGCCCACTAAGTTAACGAGTTTAACCCCATTTTAAATCAATGGCTTATATTTTTTTTAGTTAAAAATGGTCAAACATTGCAAGGGAGAGAGGTCCCCCTGGGGGGTCCTCTATCGAGGAGTACTCTTCAGAGGAGGACCCCACCTTGGGATTCTACCACCCATTTGCTAGTACCCCCTAGGCTAGCTTGTATAAAATATTTGTAAAAGACCTATTAAAGTTGTTTATTCCCAAGCCCAAATCAATATTTTTTGATGAGGGAACCTCCATGCAAGCCATTGGGAAGGGAAATTTCCTTCTTTTTGATGAATTGAAAAATAATGAGCAGTAGCTTGATAATTTAGACAATAAGGTGTAGGAATTCAGATTGAACATGGCTAGCCTTATACAAGAATGCAATGCTTTACACAAGCAAACAAACTCAACTATTCAATATTTTTCTATTACATTGAGCTAAACCTGGTCCTTGTTAAGTAGCCATTGAGGGTTATGGAGAACCCCACCTAATATCTTGAGTTTGAACCCTATCAAGAAAACCACTCTACAAGTTCAGAGACAAAAATGGATGCATATGATCCTCCTAGGAGAGGGTGTTGATGGACCTAGCAATAGGATGGGGGCTAAAGTTTTCAAGAATAATCAGGGATCTCCTGAAAACATATTTGGGGAGGAGTAGAAAATTATGGAGGGTTCCCCCTCTATTCTCTTTTTCTATTGTTTTATTTTCACTATCTACAAGACCTTCTAGTTAGGTTTTTGTCATTTTTTTATGTTTGACCTTGATAGCCTGTTACTTTTTTTATAACACTTTTATGGTTTTTAAATTATTATAAAACCTTGTTGTTTACATGATCAAATAAAAAAATATTATATTATTTTTATAATGCTTTATAAATATGATGTTTTTTAATTTGTAAGTATGCAAAAAAGTGTTTTATTTATAAAAAGGCACCATATTACATATTATAAAAACACTTTATATATAAATAAAAAACACTTCAAATATTGAAAAAAAATATGTATATAAAAAACATTATATTACATATAAAAATTCACATTTTATATAAATCAAAATATTTTATAAATAAAAATACATCATATATATTTTAGAAAGAACTATATTACATATAAAAATAAAGCACCATATATATCTGAAAATCACTATATTACATTTTAAAAAGAATACTTTTTATGTAAATAAAAGCAATAAATATATATATATATATATATATATCAAGCATTTTACATATAAATAAAAGAATTTTATACATTAAAAAAATATCATATAAATAAGAAAAATATTATATTACATATGAAAATATACTTTATATATAAATAAATGCAATTTACATATAAATAAAAACACTTTACATATAAATAAAAACATTATATATATACACACACAAATATATATATATATATATATATATATATATATATATATATATATATATATATATATATATATATATATATATATATACACACACACTCTACACACAAATAAAAGCACGTAGATATAAAGAAAACATTATTTATAAATAAAACCACTTTATATTAAAAAACACATTACATTTAAATAAATGTACTTTGTATATATTAAGAAACGTTTTACATATAAAAAATAATTTATATATAAAAAATAAAATATTTGATATATAAATAAAATCATTTTATATATAAATAAAAGTATTTTACATATTTCAAAAATATTTTAAATATTAAAAAAAATTATATTAAAAAACTTTACATATAAATAAAAACAGCGCACATATATAATTGGATGTGTCTCTCTTTATATATCGTTATATATATAAAAATATTTTATATATTAATAAAAACACTTTATATATAAATAAAAAAGTTTTGCATATTTAAAAAATTATATATATATATATATATATATATATATATATATATATATATATATATATATAAATATTTTGTATAAAAAACACTTTACAAATAAATTAAAGAACTTTATATATAGAAAAGCATTTTACATATAAACAAAAGTATTTTATATTAAAAAAACACTTTATATATAAATAAAAATATTTTATATATTAAAAGAACACTTTACATATAAATAAAAGCATTTTAATTGTAGATAAAAACATTTTAAAAATACTTAAATATAAATTAAAAAAACACTATATATTAAAAAAAATTGTATATATACAACACCATATAATCAAAAAATTTATATATATGTGTGTATATATATACACACACATGATTATTTTTATATATAATATATAAGGTACTTTATATATATACAGTGCATTTTATATAAATAAACTACCATATATACGGTATTTTATTATATATAAGGTGTTTTTTTATATAAGTTACTTCATTTATATAAAGTGTTTTTTTTTTATATTATACGATTCTTTTCTAATATATGGTTCGTTATTTATATTATAGGTGCTTTTTTATGAGATATTTATTTATACATGGTGTTTTTTTTATAATGTACTTTATTTATATATGGTACTTTATATAAGGTGCATTTTACTTATAGATAAAACATTTTTAAAATACTTAAATATAAATGAAAAACACTATATAATTAAAAAAATTGTATATACACTACCATATAATCAAGAATTATATATGTATGTGTGTATATATATACATTCTCTCTCTCTCTCTCACACTCACACACACATGATTATTTTTATATATAATATATAAGGTACTTTATATACCTACGGTGCTTCTTATATAAATAAATTACCATATATATGGTATTTTATTATATATAAGGTGTTTTTTTATATAAGTTACCTTATTTATATAAGATTTTTTTTTAATATTTATACGATTTTTATATAATATACAGTTTGTTATGTATATTATAGGTGTTTTTTTAATAAGATATTTTATTTATACATGGTGTTTTTTTATAATGTGTTGTATTTATATAAGGTACTTTATATATAAGGTGCATATATAAAAAAGACCTTAATAAATAAATCACCTTTTATATATTTTAGAACACCATATAAATATATATAAATAAGTAAGTACCATGCACGTGTGTGTATGTGTGTAATTTTATTTATATACGGTAATTTATTTATGTATAAAAGAAGAATCGTATATTTATATAATAAATCACTGTATAGATACATGATACATGGATTTATTTATGTATATAAAAAGAAGTGTGTGTGTGTGTGTGTGTGTGTGTGTGTGTGTGTGTCTATATAAAGCACCATATATGTATATATAAAAGTATCATGTATATATATGGTGTTTTATTATATACATATACAATTCTTTTTTATACATAAACAAATGGTGTAATTTTTTATATATAAAAAACTACTGTGTAAAAGAGGAAATTGGATGTAAAACTTTCAGTTATTGGAGATCTCTATAAAACAGATAGTAAAAATGAACAAAATCATTATAGGGAAAAAGAACTCTTATGTCAATTCCATAACCTTGAAGCAAGAGAGGAAGCTTATTGGACACAAAAGTTCAAGTGCACCTAAACGAAGGAGGGAGACATGAATACTAATTTGTTCCATCATTCATTAATGAAACATAGTAACACTAACATAATATCTCAATTTAAAATGGAAAATTGATCTATTATTAGATATGAGGAGATGTTCTTCCATACAATCAATTTCTTTAAAACTCTCCTCACAAAAGGTCACCCAATCTGGTAGCTACCATGTTGAATAACTTTGATAAAGTCATCTCTGATGCTGACAATGTCTCCCTTACTAATGTACATTCTATAAAGGAGATTAAAAAATGTGGTATTCACAATGGGAGGCTTGAAAGCCTTGGGACCTAATGGATTCCCCTAATTTTTATTCCATAAATTCTAAGACATTATTCATAATGAGGTCTAGGTGATTGCTATAGAATTCTTCCAATCTAAAACCATCTATAGAAAAATCAAAAACACTTTCTTAGTGTTGATCCCTAAAAAATAGGGTGACATTAATGTACAAGAATTCTACCCTATTATCCTTTTTAATACCACATGAAAAATATGTTCCTCAATCTTGGTCAAGTGAATGCAACGTCTCTTAGATAAGGTCATTAGGGAACAACAAGGTTCTTTCATGGCTAACAAGAAAATAATAGATGATATCATCCCGGTTCATGAAGCCATTCACTCCATTTATACATCCTTGAGGTAGGGAATGTTCCTTTAGTTCTATATGATGAAATATTATGATTAGGTCTCATAGTATTTCTTTATGCTGATTCTAGAGAGGTTAGGATTTAATCAACACATCAGGAATATCGTTTGAAATTGCATAACCACTCCTAAATTTTTTTTATCATAATTGGAATTACAAAAGGTTTCTTCCCTAATTATAGATGACTAATTAAAGGTCATCCCCTCTCTCAATACCTCTTCATTATTTTGACTGAAATGTTGGGTAGATGTTTGTTAAATGCCTACACTCAGGGATTGATAAAAGGAATTTCAGTAATACTTATCATAGATCCTATCATGCATGAATAATTTATAGATGATACCATTATCCTATGGGAAGCCTCTGTGGAGGAATCTAAACACCTAAAAATTATCCTAAAAAATTAAGAAGATGACTTAAATTAGTGCATAAATTTTCAAAAGGGTTCTCTATTTTTCATTAACACTCCTCTCTTTTAGTAGAAAAGAATTGCCCAAATTTTGGAATGCCAGCTGGGCAAACTTCTTGCAAGTCATTTGGGCATTCCACTTTTTGAAGGAAAAATAGATTCTAATCTTTGGAACCCTCTCATTGACTGAATACAAAGGAATATTTTAGGGTAGAAGGGATACTTCTGACACATGCTAAAAAGTATAGCTACTCAAATCCTTGATCTATAGCATCTTAGTTTACCAAATGTCTATTTTCATAATACCCTCCAAGATGACTGCTAAAATTGATCAAATCCAAAAAATAAATTATGGAGGGTCACTGAAGATAGATTCAGGTACAACTTCGTCTCATGGATAAAATCTTGTCTTCCTAAATTAAGCAGAGGACTAGAGCTTAGAAGCATAAAATATATGAAAAGGGCCATGTTGGTGAAAAAGGGTTGGGACTCATGAAGGAATACAATGAATAATCAATAATAATTAAATCTAGATACTTGGAAGGGCTAGAAATAGATCAATTTATGTGGGAAGAAAGTCTTATGGATAGATCCTCATTTTGGAAGGCCATCACCAATTACAAGGACCTTCTAATGAAAGGAATCAAATAGAAAACTGGCAATGAAGAGAAAATTGATTTCTAAAAAAATGCTTGGTTGTCCTATACCCCCTATCTTCATAGTAGACTTGGGAAATATATTATAGGGACCTCAAATAAATATGGGGCTAAAAATTCAAAGAATAATTAGTGGTGAATGAAGGCTCAAAATGCTAGAAAATACACCCCACTGAAAGGAACACAACTGAAGTGGTTCAGGTAATACAAACTCTCAATTCTTATATCAGTTAGATCCGCATTCCTACATTCCCAAAGGAATACCACTTCATATGAGCTACAAAAGAGAGTGTGTTGTACTTGGTAGCTTTAGGACATGCCACTGATATTAACCTAGAAAGCAAATGGAATTTCTTGAAAGACCTTTGGATTAAGCATCTAACTCCCAAATTCTACTTATTTTTTTGGCTAGTGAAACAAGATAAAATTCTAACAGTGGATAACCTAGACAAAAAGGGATTGATAGTCCCCAATAGATGTATATTATACAGAAATACAAAGTACTTGATCTGCCACAAATTTCTATATTTCCCCTTAGTTTAGACATTATTTAATTGGATGCTAAATAAATTCAACCTAGTTTAGGTAAAACCAAACAATGTGTTTTATCTTATAAAGTAATGAAAACCACCCTAGAATCTTCCATCCTTGAACTTCTTTTGATACTTATCTCTTCCACACTTGTTCTAGTGTGTGTGGAAAGATCGCAATGATATCCTTTTATGAAACAAAAGGCACTAGCCTATAGGGGAATTTCTTTGACATTGTCAACCTATCACTAAAAAATGAAAATCTTTTCCTCCCATGATAAAAAACCCTAGACCTATTTTATTATAACAAATCTTCAACAAATGGGATACAGTTTAGAAACTAAGTTTCCCCTCAAAAGCATTCCACAAAAATAAAAAATAGAAGGCTCCTCCTGAAGGGTGGGCTAAATTTAATTTTTATGGTGCTTTTAAATGAAACCTAGGACTTGTAGGTGGGGGAGGATTCATAAGGAAGTTAAAAGGAGAGTTGATTTCTGCATATGTGGGGCCTTTGGAAAATCAAATAAACCATCTTGGCGAAGTCAAGATGGCTTATTAGGGTATCAAACTAGCCTCAAGACTCAAATTAGAAAGAATCATCCTAGAGAATGACTCTTTAAACACTCTAAATTCTCTAGATGGAAAAATAACCCCATTTCATACTATACAAAATGTCATGGACTATGCCAAGTTACATTTTAGAGGTATGTAACAAGTCCAAATTGTGCACACGTATCATGAAGGCAACAGGGTGGTAGTTTTGCTTGCCAACATTGGAGTAAAACTCCAAACTTTAACCACCTAGAATGAGAAGGCCATATACCCAATAATGTCTAATTGGCCATATGGAATTAAAGTACAATATGATAATTGGGCTATCAAGCTAAGACACACACGAATGTCTCTTCTTAAGAGATAGGTTCAAAACATTATGAACTACTATAATGAAAGGGTAAGGTGGATTAATTGCATAAGAATGAAAGCAACGTATATCCCAAGACTATTTTTAATTTTTCAAACTAATCTATTCTATAAACTCCTATTCATTTGTCTCAGTTATGCTAGCACAGTGATAATAGTGGGAGACAAAAAGTGA
>JARHVA010003553.1:1735000-1785000 GCA_037957365.1 Torreya grandis
GTAAAAGCTTGTCTTCCTAAAGTAAGCAGAGGATTGGACCTTAAAAGCAAAAAAATATGAAAAGGGCCCTATTTGAGAAAATGGGTTGGGACTTATGAAGGAAGATAATGAATAATCAATAATAATTAAATCTAGATACCTAGAAGGGCAAGAAGTAGATTAATTCATGTGGGAAGAAATTCCTATGGATGGATCCTCATTTTGGAAGGACATCACCAATTACAAGGACCTTCTAATGAAAGGAATCAAATAAAAAATTGGTAATGGGGATAAAATTGATTTCTAAGAAAATCCCTAGTTGTCCTATACCCCCTATCTTCACAGTAGACTCAGGCAAACTGTTATAGGAACCTCAAACATATATGGGTCTAAAAAGTCAAAGAATACTTGGTGGTGAATGAAGGGTCAAAAAGCTAGAAAATACACCCCACTAAAAGGCACACAACTAAAAAGGTTTAGGAAATACAAACTCTCAATTCTTATATCAGTTAGATTCACATTTCTACATTCCCAAAGAAAGACCACTTCATATGGGTTGCAAAAGATAGTGTCTTGTACTCAGTAGCCTTAGGACATGCTACTGATCTTAACCTAGAAAGCGAATCGAATTTCTTGAAAGACCTTTGGATTAAACATCTAACTCCCAAGTTCAACTTCTTCTTTTAGTTAGTGAATCAAGTTAAAATTCTAATAGTGGATAACCTAACCAAAAGAGGATTGATAGTCCCCAATAAATGTATATTATGCATAAATATAGAGTAGTTGATCCACCACCAATTTCTATATTTCCCCTTCAATTAGACATTATTTAATTGGATGCTACATAAATTCAACCTGGTTTAGGTAAAACCAAATAATTTGTTTGATCTGATAAAGTAATGAAAATGACCCTAGAATATTCCATCCTTGAAGTTCTTGTGATACTTATCTCCTCCTCACTTGTTCTAGTGTGTTTGGAAAGCTCGCAATGATAGCCTTTTGTCAAACAAAAGGCACCAGTCTAAAGGGTCATTTCTTTGACTTAATCAAGCTATCACTAAAAATTGAAAAGCTTTTCTTCCCATGGTAAAAAACCTAGACCTATTTTAGCATAACAAATCTTCAACAAATGGGATGTGGTTTGGAAACTAATTTTCCCCTTAAAAACACTCCACAAACATAAAAAATGGAAGGCTCCACCTGAAGGGTGGGCTAAATTTAATTTTTATGGTGCTTTTAAAGGAAACATGGGACTTTTAGGTGGGGGAGGAGTCATAAGGAATTCAAAAAGAGAGTTGATTTTTGCATATGTAGGGCTTTTGGAAAATTAAAAAACCATCTTACCGAAGTCAAGACAGCTTATTAGGGTATCAAAATAGCCTCCAGACTCAAATTAGACAAAATCATCCTACAGGGTGACTCTTTAAACACTCTAAATACTCTAGATGGAAAAATAACCCCATCTCATACTATAAAAAATGTCATAGACTATGCCAAGTTACATTTGAAAGGTATGGAATAAGTCCAAATTGTGCACACATATCATGAAGGCAACGGGGTGGTAGATTTGCTTTCCAATATCATAGTAGAACTCCAAATTTTAACCACCTAGAATGAAGGAGGCCATATACCTAATAATTTCCAATTGGCCACATGGAATTAAAGTACAATAGGATAGGTGGGCTATCAAGCAAAGACACACACAAATGCCTCTTCTCAAGAGATAGGTTCAAAACATTATGAACTGCTATAATGAAAGGGTGGAGTGGATTAATTGCCTAAGGATGAAAGTAACGTATATCCCAAGACTAATTTTAAATTTTCAAACTAATCTATTCTATAAACTCCTATTCATTTGTCTCATTTCTGCTAGCATAGTGATAATAGTGGGAGTCAAAAAGTGATTAGATCCTACCTCATGTTCTGAGGTCTATGGATAAAATAAGGTCTAGAAAATGTTATGGTGTGGGGAGGGAGGAGTCTCATTAAACTAATGTTGCATATTATAGAGTATGATGTTGATGTTGTTAGGGACTTCATAGCTAGATGGAATAAGCATATGGTGGTCATGTGGGGAATTAAGATTATAGTCATAAAGGAATTCATAGGCGAGGCCATGGGCATGATGTGCAAAGGGGTCAAGGCTTAGAAAGACCAAATTAAAAAGTAATAACTCCTCCAACACTTCTTGTACATGAATGAGTTCATGAAAATAGATAAGAAAGGTTCCCCTTCAGCTTAACATTTCTTGTTATTAAAACATTTTTTGGGTTATAATATTAGCTTATGATTTTACTTGTTAAAGTCATTATAATGCATAACCCTTGCCCACTAAGTTAATGAGTTTAATGTCATGTCCCCATTCTGGCTGACATTGTTTAGTGTGCTAGATTTGCCTATCTTGGACTCTCATAGGCAGATAGTTTTGGTGAGAGAGTCATCTTGTTGATTATTTGGAGATTAGTTGGTTGTATTTTTCCCTTGAAGAAATTATATTTATTTATTTGGGGCCAAAATGTTATATTTTTGAATTTAGATGCACTTTTTATTAAATTACTTTTTATTTAAAAAGTATAATGATGTTTTACAAGATGTATTACGAAAACTTCTAGAATTTCTGAAAAGTGCTTAAATAGACATCATGGGTCTCTCATTGGGCATCCAAGTTTATTTTGATCATTTGAATCTTCTTGAGCATTTGTAAGGCTTGATAGTCTACAAATATTTAGCTAAATCCTTGAGAATGATACCTCTCAAGAGATTGCATAACTGAGGAAGTGGAAGATCTTTTGAAGGGTTGCACATTGGAAGTGGTATTCAACGATCTCATGTTGAGCTTCATTGAGTATTCAGGTTCAGTTCGAGAATAGAACAATTTTGGGGTCCCTTAGTATGGATAGGGTTTCAAATTCATCATTGACTTCAACAATTCAGACATTAGCATTCGCAGTCCAATTCTAAAGGAGTTTTCTACCTATATCTTAATCGTCGGGCACTGATGGTTTTGAAAAGTAAGGGTGCCACACCTTCTTGGGTAGATTCAAGTGTATTATCCATTCAAGGACGCATCTCAGTAGTAAAGGGGTGTTTTGCAATTTAATGGCATGACAGAACTAACAAACAAAAGGCATACCTAGGTGGACTTATTCCAGGAGAAGTTTTTGATAGCCGCAAAAGCCAGAGTAAGACAAGCCAAACACAATCTTTCCATTTTGCTTGGTTAGTCATAAGTGAGCACCTGCCTTCAGGTCCAATATATCTAAAGCGTGGACTTCACTGAGTGCACCAAACATTTGGACTGCGGTGAATGCGCCAAATACTAATATCTACCATGATAGCCTAACAACTCAGCGGCCAAAGGCAACATCGAGCAGTGAGGAAAGAAACACGGCAGAGGCAGAGGGCGTCACGCCAAAGACAGGGCAAACAATATGATCGTGGCATACCTACTGTAGCCATCGTGGGCTACATGAATGTTGGGAAGTCATCAATTTTTGGCAACCCCCTCACAAAGTGACATAATCAGCGTATATTACTAGTCTAGGTTCTTTTTCCTTTCTTAATCACCATTGCTTGGTAAATATCTGATATGAGACATTGAGTCTACAGTCCTTGAATTTTGTACCCAGCTGTATTAATTCTATTTGCATATCTGTAATAGAGATACAATTATTTGCCAATCGTTTACATTTTGTTCATGATAAGGAAAGATGTTATTTGCATTGTGAATGCTAAGATATCTTGTTTTAATATGAAAGTTACAATCCATAGAAGAAGGATCTATATCTTGGCACTAATTTTTTTTTAATCATTGAGTTGAGCAGGGTTTTACACTTACAGTAGTATAATTTGATTACTTGCCAACTATTTGACGAAAGTCTATAAGGCAATATTAGTCTTTTTGATGATCCTAGTAAGTGTTTGACAAGATTCCATAAGTTTTATATTAGTGTTTAGTGATCCTACTAGTGAGGGTCATTACATTTAACCCCATTCTAAATCAAGGGCTTACATTGTTGTTAGTTAAACATGGTCAAACATTGCAATCAAGGGAGGTCCCCCTGGGGCGGCCCTCCATCGAGGAGTACTCTTCAAAGGAGGACCCCACCTAGGGATTCTACCACCCATCTGCTAGTACCCCCTGGCTAGCTTGTATAAAATCTTTGTAAAAGACCTATTAAAGTTGTTTATTCCCAAGCCCGAATGAGTCTTTTTTGATGAGGGAACCTCCATGTAAGCCATTGGGAAGGGAAATTTCCTTCTATCTAATGAATTGAAAAATAATTAGGATTAGCTTGATAATTTAGACAATAAGGTGCAGGAAGTCAGATTGAACATGCCTAGCCTTATACAAGAATGCAATGCCTTACAGAAGCAAACAGACTCGATTGTTCAATATTTTTCTATTACATCAAGCTAAACCTAGTCCCTATTAAGTAGCCATTGTGTGTTATGGAGAATCCCACCCAATATCTTGAGTTTGACCTCTATCAATAAACCCACTCTACAAGTTTAGAGATAGAAATGGATGCATATGATCCTCCTAGGAGAGGTTGTCGATGCACCTAGCAATAGGACAAGGGCCAAAGTTTTCAAGAATAATCAGGGAGCTCCCAAAAACATATTTGGGGAGGAGAAGAAAATATTGGAGGGTTCCCCCTTCTGTTCTATTTTTCTTTTGTTTTATTTTCACTATCTACAGGACCTTCTAGTTAGATTTTTGTTGTTTTTGATGTTTGACCTTGATATCCTAGTACTTTTTTATAACACTTTTATGGTTCTTAAATTCTTATAAAACCATATTTTTTACTTGATCAAATAAAAAAATATGATATTATTTTTATAATACTTTATAAATATGATTTTTTTTTAAATTTATATATATGCAAAAATGTGTTTTATATATTAAAAAACACTATATTACATATTAAGAAAACACTTTATATATAAATAAAAAACACTTCACATATTGAAAAAAATTATGTATATAAAAAACCTTATGTTACATATAAAAAATCACATTTTATATAAATCAAAATATTTTATATATAAAAATATGTCATATATATTTTTAAAAACACTATATTAGTTATAAAAATAAAGCACCATATATATCTGAAAATCACTATATTACATTTTTAAAAAATACATTTTATATAAATAAAAGCATTTTATAAAAAAGTATATATATTGCATATATTAAAAAACACTATATTACATATAAAACAAACATTTTACATATAAATAAAAGAATTTTATATTTAAAAAAACATATCATATAAATAAGAAAAATATTATATTACATATGAAAATATACTTTATATATAAATAAATGTAATTTACATGTAAATAAAAACACTTTACATATAAATAAAAACATTTAATATATTTAAAAAAAAATTATATATAAATATTTTATATATAAATAAACACTTTACATATAAATAAAAGCATGTAGATATTAAAAACTTTATATATAAATAAAACCACTTTATATTTAAAAACACTTTACGTATAAATAAAAGTACTTTGTATATATTAAGAAACACTCTACATATAAAAAATAATTTATATATAACTTTAGATATAATAAAAGTATTTTATATATAAATAAAAATAATTGATATAAAAAAACACTTTACATATAAATAAAAGTAATTTATATAAAAAGAAAAACATTTTACATATAAACAAAAACATTTTATATTTTTAAAAAAAAAAACAATTTATATATAAATAAAAACATTTTATATATTAAAAGAACACTTTGCATATAAATAAAAGCATTTTAATTGTAGATAAAAGTATTTTAAAAATACTTAAATATAAATAAAAAACACAATATATTATAAAAAAAGGTATATATACAACACCATATAATGAAGAATTATATATGTATGTGTATATATATACACATATTCATACACACACTCACACATATGATTATATATATATATATAATATATAAGGTACTTTATATATATACGGTGCTTTTTATATAAATAAATTACCATATATATGGTATTTTATTATATATAAGGTGTTTTTTTATATAAGTTATTTTATTTATATAAGTTGTTTTTTTTATATTTATACGATTCTTTTCTAATATATGGTTTGTTATTTATATTATAGGTGCTTGTTTTAATGAGATATTTTTTGTATACATGATTCTTTTTTATAATGTACTTTATTTATATACGGTACTTGATATATAAGGTGCATATATAAAAAAGACCTTAATAAATAAATCACCTTATATATATATTTTAGAACACCATATAAATATCTATAGATAAATAAGTACCATACACGTGTGTGTATATAATTTTATTTATATACGGTGATTTATTTATGTTTAAAAGAAGAACCGTATATGTATATAATAAAGCACCATTTATATATATATATATATATATATATATATATATATATATATATATATATATATATATATATAAAGCACCGTATATGTATATAAAAAAATATCATGTATATATATGGTGTTTTATTATATACAGTTCTTTTTTATACATAAATAAATGGTGCAATGTTTTATATATAAAAAATTACCATGTATATATATAATACCTTATTAAATACATATATAATAGTTTTTTAATATAAATAAATAAATATCATATATAAAAAAACAACATAGTTTATATATAGTACCATATAATAAATCACCCCCCGCCCCCCCACCACACACACAACACCAACCAACAACACCCACACACATATAAATATAAATAAAGCACCATATAATAAAACATCATATATATATATATATATATATATATATATATATATATATATATATATATATATATATATATATATATATATAACCTTTTTATTTATATATTTTTATACGTATTTATACATTGATTTAATGTGTGTGTGTGTGTGTGTGTGTGTGTGTGTGTGTGTGTGTGTTTATATATAAATAAATTACCGTGTGTATATGTGTCTTGACCTTGCCAGTTGACATTATTATATAACCATTTTAATAAGATCCAAAAGTATATTTACTTTTATCGTGGTCAAATTTAGATTAATGATTCTTATTAAAATCTAATGATCTACATATATGTATGTACGTATGTATACATACATATATATGTATGTATGTATGTATGTATGTATGTATACATACATGCATGCATGCATACATACATACATACATACATACATACATACATACATACATGCATATGTATGTATGCATACATACATACATAAATATATATATGGCCAATGGGTATATATATGTGTTTACATATATACATATATATATGTATATATGTGTATATATGTTTTAGAGGAGCTGCTTGTCATGGTATATGTTATTTCTCATAATGGTGGAATTTTATATTCATTATTGGTTAAGGAAGTTGATTTGTTTTAAATCTCATGACTATGTCATGAATGCATATATAGAAAAATTTAATTGTTTATAGTATTGTGTTTGCATTGAAGTGTAAATGTTTAGGATTTTTGTAATGAACATATAAGTTATGAGTGTGTGAGCTTATGCATAAAAGAGACCCTTGTTGTTTTATAAGTTTAATGATTTTGGTATAAGGGGGCATTTTTCTAAGACTATAGAATCCTTGAGGGAAGCATGTTGGACAATGTTGTGGTCATGAGACCTATGGGAGGAGGGTGTTCTTTAAATTCCTATACGGGAAAACAAAAGAAACATTGTATTCCTCCCTTACCCAAAATTAATGTTGTAATTCTTCATTTGGGAAATAATTAGTAAACATATGAAAGAAGCTATTTTTTGGTCTTTAATACAAAATCAAATGTTGGTTGGAACTTAATTTTTACTTTGGCCTAGATGGCATTGGACTTTATCATTGTTAATCATTGCGTTAGGGTTTTCATGAGGTATCATTCATCTTGGATATCATTTGTGTGCCGTTGACTTCTTTTTGAAGAGAGGGGAAAACATATTTTTGAGAAACTAGAGGGTTTAAGATCTACGTAGGTCATCTCCATGTTGGGTGGAGCAAGGGGAATACAAAGAAGGAGATGAAGAAGATGAATGATAATGAAGTGGTGGATGAGAAACTGAAAGGAGAAGGGAGTTAGAGGTAGAGAATAGGACAAGGCTAGGGAGGATTGTTCCCACTTTGGAAAGGATAAAACCATACACATATATATTCCTCATGCATGTCGTTTTTTCTTTGTAGGTTTAAATTTTGAATTCTAAATTATATATTAATATCTATAATTATTTAGAATCATGTTGTGTATATTCTCTTGTGAGAGTATTTCATTATTCCCACCTGAGCATACGTCACTGTCAAAAATTAAAATGGGGTTTGTGGGTGTGATTGCTATGAAAAAACTCTTATTATATTCTAGGTTTTTTGAGTAAGTTGGCTAGTTGCTTGATTTTATTATGCCAGATTGATTATATGGTAGTAGCTATAATGATTTATGGGTTGTATTATTTGGGGAACTTTTTATTTTCTATATAATTTAGGCTAAGGATTTGATTTATATAATTTGTATTCATTTTCCTTATATCCTAGGTGATGTAGAAACATTCCCCCAATTTGAAGTTAATTTAGGTTTTTTCCTTATATCTTATTAATTTAGAGCAAGGGAAAAAATCAATTAACTTAACTCCACATAAAATAAAGGTGAGCAATTTAATATTACTTGCTATTGTAACTATATATTCTACAAAGAGTAATCATGAATGACTTATTATATGAAATTTCCAACAAATATATAAAGCATATCCAAGTAGCTATTGTGAGTCAAGATCAAAAATGCACATAATAAGAATCATAACAATATAAAGTATCCAAGAGTACCCAACTCTCATCTAATCAAGTCTATTATGTTATTTTAAAAATTCATTTTATCTCAAGTGAGTGCTACCATCCAAAATAAAAATCACGTAGTGGAATACATATGGCGATTGAGTACCTCTTTCTTAAACATAAAATTTTAAGTATTTTTAACCATTACTAAAGGAAAAATAATGCCACAATAAATACATGTGAGCAAGATAAACAAGTTAATTTAGGTTTTTTTAATCCATCTTATAAATATTATTCATATGTCGTTAGGACTCATTGGTGTAGTCTTCTGTATACAACAACTTTGGTATTCAATAATATTTTATTTTGTACTTATAAACGACATCCTTATATTAAGGATTGATTATGTTATGTTACATTTACATATTAGAGTGACTCCACCTTGAGATTGGTTAAATTTAAGTTATTGTAAATTACCTCATTTTGAGGATGGTTATCCATAGGGTTTGGGAAGTTGAGGTTATAATAGCCATGTCTAGAATATGTGTGTGTTTGTTAATTTTTGTTACGATCCTACCTTTTTATTTTGTTTTGTTGTTAAGACATTGTTATTATTATTGTTAAACTAATTATTAATTCTTACATAGTTGGACTATATGTTAGAACTATTATTGTGATATTAAAATTCATGTTTGATTTTATACTTAATGATTTCTTGGACTTATTACTATAGTTATTATCTATGAGCTAGGTAGATGTTGGAAGTTGTATTACTAAAATCAAAGGAATTATGAGCAAGTCAAATATGTCTAATAGGTATACTTGTTTGGTTTTTTTTCTATCCTTCGAACATATTGATTGGTCATTAATTTTTTAAATAGTCAACTTTGGTCCTTGTACGTATTGTTTTTTTTGTACTTCACCTTATTTATTTTGGTGTACCTTATATTTTTCACATGTTTTTAATTATCATTACTTATTGGTAATGTTATTTTGGCCACAGTCTTTATTCCATATTTGTGTCCATCTCCAACTTATTCTTCCACACAAGCTTTGGCTCATTTTTGTATACCCAAGTGGATCCTAATTACCTGACCTACCTAGACCTACCCATGACACATTATTAGAACCATTGACACCCCACCCCTTTGGACTAAAACTTCAACCTTATAAACACCTTATATCCTAAGCTTTTGGCATGATATTATAAAGTTACTTGGTTTTATTGTGGCATCAAATTTGGTTTAAACATGGTTTAAATGGTTTTAAATCTTTTATTTTAAAATTGACTTACATCAATTTCTTGTTATGATCATTATTTAATGACATTAATTTGGTGGTTAGCATAAAATGTGGGGATTGTATCGATAATCCATTTTGTTCTATGTTAATCATGGGGGTTTGTCATTAATCCACATTTATATTTGTTTATGGTTGGATTATGGATCGAGTTCTCCAGATGGGTCATTTAATGAACATTATGGTAGATTTGGTTGGGGATTTACTTTGGAAATGGAGGAGTATTATCTCTCCTCCCATTTAATGTAGATATTGAATGGGTATGGGGAAATGGATGGAAAAAATGGGGAGTTGGATGACGAACAGAGGAAGTTGATGGGGTTAGGAAGATGGAAGAAAATGGAAGAAAATAGTGGAAGCTAGATTGGTTTTTGTGGCATCTATGAGATAATTTTACATAGTAATTTGTCTAGAAAATATAGAGGTTCTAGTTTCTACACCACATGGAGCACAAAACCATCATCACCTGCATTTTAGGAGATACCTTCCAAAGGTAATCATCCTTGACTATTGTAGATGCTACACTTGATTTTTATAGAATTGTAACATAGAAGAAGAACAATTCAATTGATAATACATTAAGTGGATTATCCCTAGAAAGACCTTCATCTTTAAGGAAAAGTAGCCAATACCTATAACCAAGTTTTATATGGGAGTCTACATTGGAATGTCCCTTTTGAATAAGTTATATGGATATCCTAGAATCTAATTTCATCACCTCGAGTGGTTTCCACCATTATATTTACTAATGAACATAGATCTAACCTTTTCTCTACAATTTTAGGTAGGTTATAGTTCTTTTATCTAGTTATTTGTTATTGTGTAAATTTACAAATAAGAAAAGAGGTTTCTAATGGAGTTAGAAGTCTTAGGACTTTTGTATGCATATGCCGACCCCTAAGAATCGATATATCAATATAAAATTTGCATATAAACTTGAAAATGGATATATACGAATATGTGGTTGTCTTCTAATCAATTACTTTATGTTAAAATTTGAGTATCTTGACCTTGTGTATTTAGTAATCAATACCTAAAAGGTTTATCTATTTTATGTAACAAAGGTTGTGTTTTATTTGGATTCTTAGGAACATGTATCATTTTCCTATTTTTGGAGATGGCATGCTCCATTTTTTATATAATGTAAAGTTACTCTTTTTTTGACTTGATCGATTAAACTTGTTTTTTCATGTATTTGTGTTGAATATGAAAGAGTTTTAGTGGGTTCTGAGTTTTTGATAAGTGTGTTGTTTTCAGATTAAGACCCTAAATATCGATTCAATTTTCTAATAGTGATTGCATTTTCCTTTACATTGTGTGGCTTAGGTTTTGACTTAGGACTTCATTATTTTGGGTGATGGGATTTTGGTATATGAATTTGAGTGCAACTGTATTGAACTCAAATATGTTATGTGTGTGAGTATTTCATTCTTATCATTTTTTAGAACTATAGTTTTTATATTCATGGAAATAAATAGGGTTATGTTTTTATGGGCTCCTTTTTATATATTTCACCTGTATTACTTCATAATATAAATTTATATTGTGATATAAATCTTTGATAGCGCTGAGTGGGTTTTTTTGGACTACATTTAATATACTTAGATGTCAGTGGGTTTTGATTTGTGACTATGTTATATACTATATCATGATTTTTACAGCATAGATATAAGAAGCTGGTTGTGTTTTTATCATGGGTTGTAAGTTTGTCCTAACTACATTTTTATTTAGTGGGTTGTGATTTTCAACTAGTCTTTGATGGTGCCTTTGGCCACATTTTATGATGACTATGTTATTCGATTTATATCAAGGCTGATGAATATGTGTTACATTGTTTATAATTTATGGCTTTTAAAATTTTTAAACTATGTTTTGACCTTTGTATTTTTATATTAAACTAGGTTATGATTATTCCATTTATATCTTATGATCATTGTATTATTCGATTGTACTAAAGTTGTGTCTACGTATGTGTGTGTGTGTGTGTGTGTGTGTGTGTGTGTGTGTGTGTGTGTGTGTGTGTGTGTGTGTGTGTGTGTGTGTGTGTGTGTGTGTGTGTGTGTGTGTGTGTGTGTGTGTGTGTCTATATTATATAGACACACACACACACACACACACACACACACACACATGTATTGTGGCATGGAGTTATATTTTGATTTAGGTTATTATTGGTGACTACATTATTCGATTCATAACAAACTAAGGAGTACGTTTTGGTTGGGTATGTTTTTCTATGGTCTTATATTGCATTGGGTTCTTGGTATCCTTGATTGCATTTGGTTTTGATTATTTTAGGCATAAGTTGTTAAGTTTTGGTAATTAAACTTGACTGTGTTTTTATAATTTGCATTTGTTGTTTTCAAAGGCATATTCAAGTTGGTTATTTTGAGTGTTGGCTCCTATGTAGCTTATGGAACCACCTATATTAAGTTAAAATGAATAAACATGGCTATGTTATGCTGAGTCATTGAGGATGTCAAAAATCCTAAAGGAGTTTTCATTTGCTTATTTGAATTGTTAGGGTCTGTATTGAATTTTAACTTTATAATATTTTATTCTAATTTGAATCATTGTTATAGTTTGAATAACTTGGATGTTTATTTGATTCTTTTTTAGTGGTGTTATTTTTTAGTTATTATTCCTAAACTAGACCTCAATGATTAAAATAGATGAGTATGTATAGGTGGTTAGGATAGTTAAGGCTGACCGTAACTTTGATGAGGATCCAAGGTGGTTAATTCAAAGACTATATAATGATTAATTTTTAATCCCTTCTATATCATTTGGTAGCCATGATTAACCTTCCCTACATCTGATCTATATTATAGATGGATTAATTAGTCTTGTCTTGCCTTAGAATGGTATAGTTGTCTTCTTGTATTGTTTTCTTTTGCGATGTCTCTTTTGTTGGAAACCCAATTGCTCAGAATTCTATTCATGTTCCTGGTTACTGCAACTACTAACATATTGATAGTTGGGGTGATGAGGGCCACCGATGGTTTGGGTCATAGTCAGTGTTGGGTGGTGTTGTCCTAGTTAATTTATTCTCTTTTAACTCAATGTTTTGAAGACTTTGCACATGTGTAAGGTAAGAAGGTAATAATTTGATTTGTTAATTATATTAAATTACTTAGAATACCATAATAACATTGATATTAATTTAGATATATTTAATTAATTAGTATATTTGACTATCATTAATATTGAATTAGTTGATATGTAATCTTCATTATATAGTTAAGCATGGTTGATGCTAACTTGGGTTATTAATGGGTTACAAAACTAAAATGCAAGTTGAACATTGTCTAACATTAAGATGGTTAGTGGTTGAAAGTGATATACTTTAGGTACATTAAATTAGTTATTGGCTTTAAATTTCATATATATTGAGCATTCTATTATCAAATGTTGAATTACTATTCCAATCTTAACCTATATTTGAGTTGGATTGTCATGAATTATTGTATGTGATTAATCTATAAAATTATTATCAAATTGAATCTTTGATTTGAATAGATAACTTGAATATACAAATTAATCTATTAATTCTATTTTTAGTAGGATGTACTTATATGTTTATAATAGATTTATTAACTGCATATAATGTAAATTTGGTTTAAATTCCAAGAGAAGAATAATCTTTGATTAGATTATATTGTTAATTAGATTTATATTGTGTTGTTCAATCATCATTACATAGTATTAAATTAAGAATGAAAAGTAAGCTTAATAGATACCTTTGGTTTATCACATTTTGTATATGGTAAATTAATTTACATAGATGAATGTAAATGGATCTCTTAGTTATTTTCAGCAATGCATAAACTATTCAAATTTATAGTAGCCGGTTCATGTGGAAAAAGAAACAAAAATCTTTCCTTATAACATGCATTTCATACATACCTGATTGCATGTAAGGTATGTATGTTACATATATATGATTTAAAAATCACTACTTTTATTTTTTAAGGTATGTATTCTTCATATGCATAATCTAAAAATTATTACTTTCACTCTTACATTAAATAATGAATGAAATGAGTGTTAATTTAATCCCATTATATAATCAAGATGTTTCACAAAGTATGTATAAAATTCCTGCATAGAATGATAATATGATTAGGTGAAAGAAGTTAAATGAAATTAAGATAATGTCATTCTTACAAATCAGTATAAGGAAAGAATCACATTACATAATACTTCTACTCCATTTGATGTTGCATAATTATAAAATGAAAACCCGCACGCTTGTTGATTTCTTTTACATGGGCTATATGTGTTTTTAATTTCCCTTCTGAAAGCTAAACTTATTTGCCTCTCCTCTATTGGATTTCCCAACAAATTTTTTTTGTAAGAGTTCCTTAAGTAGAACATTTTATATGCATTCAACTCAGCTTGAGCTTGGTTCAATTCTAGTTTCTTTGATTGTATTGTATTTTATTGTTATAAATCATTTGCTATCCTCTTCTAATATATTTTGAAATACAAGTTTAATTATGAATGTGATGATTTATTAGGCATACATTTACTTAGATAATAATGAAATACTTAATTAAAATTGATTACTTTTTTTTATTTATATGAAATGGATTAAATATTGAATGAGTACATAAGTTAGAATCCTGGACCATCACAATTTTAAGTTGCATAACAATGATGTGTAGTAGGTTTTGGTTTAATGGGACCCGCTAAGTGAAAGCAACACTACTTGGGAAGATGCTCATATTTTTAAGTATCATTATGCATTATTTTTTCATTAAGCCACTAGGATGGATCCGTTTCAAGAGGGGGAAGATGTTACGATGCCACCTTTTTATAATATGTTTTATTTTTAAGACATTGTTATTATTATTGTTAAAATCAATTTTTAGTTGTTACTTAATTTGACTATATGTTAGAATTGTTACATTAGTATTGGACTACATATTTGATTTTTTACATAATAATTTCATGGACTTATTACTACAACTAATGTTACTATGAATCCATAATTAATTATTAATTTTTGATATGCTATGATTGATGTCTTTTTTGATGGTTGCAAGTTCTACATATAAGCTAGATAGATGTTGGTAGTTGTGCTCCCCAAACTAAAGGAATTATAAGCAAGTCAGGCATGTTTGATGAGTATAATTGTTTGGTTTTGTTTTCTATCCTTTGGACATCTTGATTGGTCGTTTATCAATAGTTGCTTTGGTCATTGTATTTATTGTTGTCTATCATTGTATAGCATCTTGTTGATTTTGGTGTACCTTATCTTTGTTACATGTCATTATTTATTGTTAGCATTATTGTTATTATGGTCACAATATTTATTCCATCTTTGTGCTCAGTTCCAATTTATCCTTTCACACAAGGTTTCATTCATTTTTTCATACCTAAGTGGATCCTAATTACCCAAGTACATACGTTACCTACGACCTACCCATGACACCAAACCCCCTTGGACTAAACCTTCAACCTTATATCCTAACGTGGTGGCATGATATTATAAAGTGGCTTGGTTTTATTTTAGCACCGAATTTGGTTTAAACATGGTTTTAAATAATTAATTTAAAAATTAACTTACATTAATTTCTTGCTACGGTCATTGTTTATTTCTATTAATATAGTTGGCATAAGTCGTGGGGGTTGTGTGGATAATTTATTTTGTTTTATGTTAATCATGGGGGTTAGTCACTAATTTTCATTTCTATTGGTTAGTGGTTGGATTATGGATCAAGTTCTCTAGATGGGTCATTTAATGATGATTATGGTGGATTTGGTAGGGGATTTGATTTGAAAATGGAGGAGGATTATATCTCCTCCCATTTAATGTCGAAATTGAATAAGTATGGGTAAAATGAATGGAAATAATGGGGAGTTGGATGGAAAATGGAGGAATTTGATGGGGTTAAGAAGATGGAAGGAAATGGGAGAGAACAATGAAAGTTGGACTAGTCATTATAATGGCCATGCAGGATTTTGCACATAGCAATTTACTTGGAAAATATAAGGGTTCTAGTTTATATCTTGGCTTTTTGAGTTTCTCTTCAATTTTGGGTAAGTTATAATTATTTTTTATGGTTATTTGTTACTTTGTAAATTTAGAAATAAAAAAAGAGGATATTTATGTAGTTAGAAGTCTTCGGATTTTTGGATGCATATGTAGACTCCCAAGAATCAACATATCGATATAATATTTGCATATGAACTTGCATATGGATATATATGAATATCTAGTTGTCTTATTATCAATTCCTTTCTATTAAAATTTAAGTATTCTTGACCCTGTGTATTTAGCAATTGATACCCAAAGGGTTTATCTAATCTTTATAATGAAGGTTGTGTTTTCTTTGGCTTCCTGGGAACATGTATCATTTTTCTAATTATGGAAATGGCATGCTTCATTTTTTATATAATATAAATTTTTTGTGTTTTGACGTGATTAGCCAAATTTGTTTGTGCATGTATTTGTGTTAAATATGAAATAGTTTTGTTGGGTGCTTAGTTTCTAGTAAGTGTGTTGTTTTCACATTAAGACCCTAAAGGCCGGTTCAGTTTTATAATGGTGATTAAATTTTATTTTAAATTGTGTGGCTTGGGTTTTGACTTGGGACTTCATTATTTTGGGTGATAGGATTATGGTAAATGAATCTGAGTGTAACTATGTTGAACTCGATTATGGTATATGTGTGGTTATTTTGTTATTATCATTTATTTTTTAAACTATAGTTGTTATATTCATTGAAATAGATAGGGTTATGTTTATATGCGCTCCTTTTATTATATTTTGCTGGTGTTACTATGTAATATATATTTATATTATGACCTAGATCTTTGATAATGCTAAGTGGATTTTTCTAGACTATATTTAATATTTTTTGATGTTGGTGGGTTTTAATCTGTGCTTGTATTATATCATGTATCATGATTTTTACGGCATAGATATAACAATTTGGGTTTGTTTTTATTGTGGATTATAATTTTGTCCTAACTACAATTTATTCATTGGGTTGTGATTTTCAACTAGGCTTTGGTGGTGCCTTTGGCCAGATTTTATGATGACTGCATTATTTGATTTATATCAAGGTTGATTAATATGTGTTAAACTATGTATAAGACATGGCTTTTAAATTTGATAAACTATGTTTTTTCCTTTTTATTTTTATATTTCAATAGGTTATGATTATTCCAATTATGTCTTATGATGACTGGCTTATTCAATTGTACTGAATCTATTTTACATATGTATGTTCTTGAAAATATATATATATATATATATATATATATATATATATATATATATATATATATATATATATCATAGCTTAAAATTATATTTTAATTTGGGTTTTTATTGCTGACTATGTTATTTGATTCATAACAAACTAAGGAGTCTGTTGGTGGTGTATGTTTTTGACATGGTCTTAAATTTCATTGGGTTCTTTATATCCTTGACTACATTTGGTTATGATTATTTAAGGTAGAATTCATTATGTGTTGGTAATTAAACTTGACTATTAAATTTAAATGATTATACATGGATATGTTCTACTAGGTGGGAGAAGATGTCAAAAATCCTGAAGGAGTTTTCATTTGCTTATTTAAATTTTTAGGTTTTGTGTTGAACTTTAAATTTGTAATGTTTTATTCTTATTTGAATCATTTTTCTTGTTTGAATAACTTTTATGTTTATTTAAATCTTGTTTGGTGGTGCTATTATCTGGTTACCATTCCTAGACTAGACCTAAATGATTAAAATAGATGAGTATGTATTTGTAGTTTGGAGAATTAATATTAACCATAATTTGGATGGGGATCCAAGGTGGTGAATTTGAAGAATATATAATTGATTAATTTTTAATTCATTATATATCATTTGACATCTATGATTAACCTTCCTTACTTTTGATTTATATTATAGATGGATTAATTTTTAATTCAGGATTGTATAGTTGTTTTCACGCATTCTTTCATTTCAAGATGTCTCTTTTATTGGAAACTAACTACTCAAAATTCCCTTCATGTTCCTAGTTACTTCAACCACCATCCTATTGATGGTTGCGGTGGTGAGGGCCACTGATGGTTGAAATCATAAAGCTACTTGGGTGGGCTTGTCCTTATCAAATCATTCACTTTGGACTCCATGATTTGGTGAATTTGCACATGAGTAATGTAAGATGATAACAATTTAATTTATTAATTATGTTTGATTACTTAGTATATCTTGGTAGCATTGATATTAAGTTAGATAGTTTAATTATTTAGTATATTTTGATAGCATTAATGTTGAATTAGTTAATATGCAATCTTGATTATATAGTTAATCATGTTTGATACTAACCTTTGTCATTAATGGCTTGAAAAACTAAAATGGAAGTTGAACATTGTCTAAGGGTAAGATGGTTAATGGATGAAGGTGATATACTTCAGTTACATTAAATTAACTATTGGCTTTAACTTTCATATAGATTAAGTATTCTGTTATTAAATGTGGAATTACTATTCCAATGTTAACCTATATCTGAGTTGGATTTTTATAAATTATTATATGTGATTAATGTATACAATCATTATCACATTGAATCTTCAATTTAAATAGATAACTTGGATATACGAATTAATCTATGAATGCTATTTTTAATAGTATTTACTTCGATGTTTATATTAGATTTCTTAATAGCATGTCATGTAAATCATCTTTGATTAGATTATATTGTTAATTATATTTAGATTGTGTTATTGATTCATCATTACATAGTCTTAAATTAAGCATGAAAACTAAGCTTAATAGATACCTTTGTTTTATCACATTATGTATACGATAAATTTATTTACATAGATACATGTATATGGATCTCTTAATTATTTTAAGAAATGCATAAACTACTCAAAGTTATAGTAGATGGTTCATGCAGGAAAAAAAACCATAATCCTTCCTTCTAACATACATTTTAGACATACCCATTTGCATATAAGGTATGTATGTTGCTTACACATGATTTAAAAATCATTAGTTTTATTTCCTAAGGTATGTAAGATTCATATGCATAATCTAAAATTTATTAATTTCACTCTTACATTAAATAATGAATGAAATGAGGGTTAACTTAATCGCTTTATTTAATCAAGATGTTTTTCAAAGTATGTATATTCTTGCATAGAATGATCATATGATTAAGTAAAAGAACTTAAATAAAATTAAGATAGTGTCATTTTTATGAATAAATATAAGAAAGAATCATGTTACAAAATGTTTATACTCTATTTGATGTTACATAATTATAAAATGAAAACCTGCACGCTTGTTGATTATTTTTACTTGGGTTGTATTTGTTTTCACTTTCCCTTTCGATAGCTGAACCTACTTGCCACACTGCCCTTGGCTTGCCCAACAATTTTTTTTTTATTTTTCCTTAAGTGAAACATTTTATTTGAGTTCTACTCAAATTGAACTTGGTTAAATTCTATTTTCTTTGATTATATTGTATTATGTTGTTATAAATCACTTATGCCTTCTTCTAGTATGTTTTACAATACCACTTTAATTCAGAATGTGATTATTTATTAGGCATACATTTACTTAGATAATAATGGAATATTTAATGAAATTTGATTATTTTATTATTTAGTTATCTAAAATGGATTAGATATTTAATGAGTACATAAGTTTTCTTTTAAATAATAAAATAATCAAGGTTTAATTGATTGGACACCTTAGATGAATAATGGTTTAGTCTCTCTTATTTGTTAATATTTCATTGGCTATGTCAATTTAATGGTTACATGAATTCATTTATTTATTTCTTATAGGATAACATTGTTGATCATAACTATATTATTAATCATTATTCTAAACAACGGCATCTATGTTACTAAGAAAATGATGCATGAATTATTTAAAAAAGTAGTACAGTGACCTCAAAGGTTGTGAGGCATTTATGGCCTCATTTGGTAGCACTATGGAACCTTGAATTTTAAATATGTTTTCTCTTTATGAAATAACATTTTTGTTGCATTAATGACTAGCAATCTATATGTGTTTAATTGATTTATAGTTACTTATTATGTTTACTTAAATATAAGGTTAGTAAAATATACTTTTAATGTAAACTTTTATTACCCTGAGTGATACCATAGAGGGTTAGAGTTATCCTTCCTGGTTAAACTAATCCTTAAACTTAACCATCCTCAATTGAGACTTAAACCCATTAATGAGAGTGAGGTATTTACCTAAGGTTAATGGCCTAGAAATGGTCCTATGTGGAAGTATGAGTGCCACATATAGCACTCAATTCTTATCCATGTATGTGTACATTGATAGACTTGAAACCCCATAAAACATCTAATATAGTAACATGCTTCCCCATAGCATCCTTTGTATGTATTTTACTCTAGATAATTACCTCTGTTCATCTCCTTCAGTTCTAGTTGCATGTACATGAGTTTTCTCAATCTTTATCATTTATGTTAGCAAGTGAGGTAATTAGGTATAATACTCATCCAAAACATACTCTAATATACAATTCCAAATTTATTTTTTGGGTTGTTTCAATGTTATTCAACTACCCTCAGTATATTATATTATGTTGTGATAGATGATTATAAGGTTGTCTTTCTTATGGGTTAGCTATGAGTTGCATGTGGCATTCCTTTATATATACATTTTGGCATTCTCAATCTTTTGAACACTTATTTCTTAATCAATTAATTGTAAAAATTTATCTCATATAATTATTTATATATGTCATTGGTTCGGCCACACCATGCTAGTGAGTGCTAGAAATATATAATGTAACATAATATGATATGGCTTGTGAGAAACTTGTTTTATGATGTTAATTTAGTGGTTCATACTCTCACACTAAATTATGGATCATGATTAATGGATGTCCTTATCACATTATACTACCTTTGCTAATATTGAATGATAATACAAATATATTCCATTTTGGTCATGTAAGAATGAAGCCTTAGTCAATTTGCAAGTCAATAAATGGATTATTTTTAACTTGTGATTATATGAGATCAATCGTGATTTTATAATTATTAGCATGACTTGGGGGGTTGAAGCTTAAAGGCCTAATATGTTTTCAATTCATCAATTATTATTTGAAATGCATGGTTGACCATGTACAATCATTATGTGAGGAGGTAGCCAACTATTCATAAATATATCCCATAGTTGACTTAGATTTGTGATATTACAAAAGTGCCTAATGATTGAAATTGTCGTTCTAATAAGTCATTATTATTATGGTTAAGTCATTCTCTAATTCTCAATAAAAGGATTTAAATTAACTATAAATGTGAGGATCCTATGGTTGAGGATTTATTAATATACTCCCTAATTGGTAGAACTATTAATGATATTTTAGTGTAACAACTAGTTTTTATCTCATATCAGGTAATAATCCTAAATAGATGAGTCCTTATTTCTATAATAGGATAATTAAGGCTATTGTGTCCCTTTTAGCATGTGAACTTTTTCATAGTGAATATTAAATTTTTATGTGGGTTAAAGGAATGTTTTATCTAAGGCCCATAAATTATTTTTAAGATTGAAATATGCGAAAGATTTCATTGATGGTACCATTGGTTCTCCTTTTAGGACATGTTATACCTATTATGATACCTCCTTTCTATTTGAATTATATAATTAACAATGGTCAATAAGATGACATTCTATAATGTTACGTCTTTACTCTAGGTCACTAACCTTGTTAAGGACACCCAATGGCTTGATCAAACCTTCTTACCTCATGAGTTTCCAAGTCATAATTGTATAGGGTTATCAAATGCTTATGTTGGGCTGAGGATCCCTAGGTGGTTCGATGGAGAAACTAAGTGCCTTTCAAGGGTTTTAAAGTTATTAGTTTGGATCTAATCACTATTACCCCTCGAATGGTATATCATCCTTAGGCAACCCTTTTATCTATATAATCCTATAGTGATGGTCATCCTTGATTAAGTATCTCATTGATACAATCCATTTATCAGTTGTCCACTCTTCTTGTGCAATACCATGTTGACTGCATCATGCAAGTTAAGATTATGTAGTGGGTTATACATGCGGTTTTATTGTTTACTCTATTATAAATTCTTCAATTTTTCAGGGGGATTATTTCATTTAGTATCAGAGTTTGTGATATGAGTATTATTGATAACGATGTTTATTTATCTCTCTTTGGAATTCAAGATCAATGTTAATTCATTTACAACTTAATTAAGTTGTACTTACTATTTGGTTCATGTCGATTATTACTCCAAGTGAGGTTTGATAATGGTAATATGCGATGATGGTTATCATGTGATTCATAAATCAAAGATAAATTAAAATCATATGGTATTCATGTTGAGTAAATATAAGGGATGGGTGGCTTGAAAAGTAGGAAGAAGTCCTCATTGGGTTTTTAATAACTTTAAAATCCATTCAAGGCATGATTAGAACTAGAACATGTGTTGAGTAATCTCAAGAATTCTTCTTAGAGATTTTCCCTAATCTTAGATGGGTTATGAGAATGGACCTAGGCTACAAGTAAGGGTCTTGGTTGTGGTTGACCAAGCATCAAGGAGCTCAAGAGATTTCCACCATCTACTTACATAGGTGAAAAATATGATGATGTAGTTCATACATGAATGTGTATACACATGAGTATATCAAAATATAATGTGTGATAGCTAAAGTGATTTAGTGGGTATTGTTATATAAAATTAGGATGATGGAAGTCTAATTTTATATGGTGGTTGTTGTTCTCTACCTTTTCCTTATTTGGGTTAACCCTTTCTGATTTGATTTGCATTTGGGCAAGTCTTAGTTGTTGACCATTGACTTATATGGGCAAGTGAATGGGAGATAAGTGGTAAAGGCTTCACTCTTAGAATATAATTAAATAGTGTCAGATATCTTTTGATGGGTTATATGGAAAAACCATCACTAGACACTTGGAACATTATGACCTTGGGAAGAAAGGGTTTAACTCTAACTTGGAGGGCTGGGTTAGGTACGAGGAACTAGTCTACTTGGGTAAATCAATCGAGTTTGTGCTTTCCAATAGTTGGGGGAATGTCTTGAGCCTTTGAGGATATATGAAACATGAGTAGTGGTGATAACCATCACTATCTTCATAGATAATACTACTATAATTTATTATTTAGTAAACCAAATATCTAGTTTAGTTGTTGAACGGAGCTTAAAAGTTGAAATTAAGAACTAGCATACCCATTTTAGATGAATGGTTGTAAGTGGAGTAAGAATGTCTCCATGGGGTTAATATTATCCTATTTGGGCAAGGATATTCCAAAGAAAGTTTGACTTTGGAAATTTGTGATAATAAATAGTAGTAAAAGTATATTGAACTATTACATGTATGCAATTATTTTGTTTGTAGCTATGTATATATATCAATTTGGTTGACTAATTTATGTCATGATGAGATCTAGAACATAAATAGCCTTGAAAAGAATTTTTATATCCTCTATGGTTTGGAATAAACATGAAATGGATGCTCCTTACTTCTTTTACTTGTTTTATTAACACTCATTATGGATAAAATGTGAGTTTATATAGATATAATTTATTGAAAATTGGGGAAAGAAATTGTAAGTTCTTGTTTGTCTTGTGTGTTACTACACCTGATCAGTTGCAATAAATCAAAGACAATATTAAGTCTTATTTTTTATTATTGGGAACATTGTTTGTTTCAAGTAATAGACTTACAAGCTAAGTCTGAGTAGAGTTTCAAGTTGAAAACTATGATATGGTTGGATAAAATTATAACCATTTTAATATAGAAGTGATTAAGCATTATGCATCATGATACTAAGGTGTTGAAAACATATGTATTCAACTAAATTTAGACTTGATTTATTTTGAACAATTGGTCCTTCGAGTTGAATGAAGGAGCTTTTGGTTTCATCACTCTAAAATCTGAGAAGATATTGAGTGTGTGGATATATTTTGATTCCATGATGTTTTTATTTTGATCATGGGTATTTTATAATCCCATAAGGAGGATACGATGTCTTTGGTTATGTTTCATGTCCATGTGGATAATTATTTGATTTTGGGTTGATTTTCAGCATCCATGAGGATGTTCTGTTGATCCTGGATCTATATTTTACATCCATGTGGATGTCTTTTGTGATTACAGATATATTTATGGTTTTGAAAACTATAACTTCCATGATGATGATATTATATTCATGTAAATCCTTGTTTAAATTAATCCTTTCTCGAGATCATGTTATGTTAAAGCAAACATTGTTAATCAACCTTTGACTTGTTGACATGAGTTGATTGGAAGGATAGTAATATAAATTACTATTTGAATCAAGAGACCATGTTTGATGATCTTTGATAGTTTATATGGGTGGGCCATATTATGATTATTGAGGTATATTAATCTTGGGAGGTTTAAGGATGTATCTTAATCCTTAAGAGCCTAGTGGGTGAATATGACTTACTTGGGCAAGTGAGGAAGTTTTGGGGATCTCTTATTGTTAGCAGGTAGTGTGAGCCATCTAATCCATGAGGAATGAGACTAATGGATATATATTAATGGGATATGTTAGAAAACACCCTTCATTTAAAGAAGTTGTTGATGAACTTTAAATCCTTTAAATTGAGTTAGATCTTATATGTTGGATATTTTATGTAATATTGGATGACATTTGGACATCAGGTAGACTGATGAGGACCATGGAACCTTGTGCCTCACTTAATAATGTGTTTAAGTGGTGTGATATGAGAATACCTTGGAATAATTTACCAATCATCTCGATCCACATGTGTGACATAGTTGTTGACACTTAGATTTTCACCCCTGAGGAGATGCTCAACTCTCCTCATCCAAGTAACAAAATGGAATCTTCTCTCTTGTTGTGGGTGACAATTTCACTTAGATGAATCTCTAGATTATGGGATAGCTCCCCTTGATGCACCTTTAAATTTATACTTTTACTCACAACTATGTATGAAAATAGTAAGGAAAATAACTTATGAAAAAAATAAGTGGTGATGCACCAATTTATGATATCCTCCCAATTGACTGAAACCACTACTCTAAAGACAAAATAAGGTGTTTTCTTGCACATGACTCACAACTTAGGAAACATTAGTACATAAATATTTTTTATGATAGATTCAAGAAGGTATGTGATTCTTAAGAAGGAAATGAACTATCCAAAAAAGATACATTTATGAATCACTTCTAAGATATCTCTACACTTAGAAAAGAATACTAGCAAAGACCTGCAATAATATGTTTTTTGAAAAGTGGTAGACCATCAAGAGTACAATCTAGAAAAGAGAATCTTTAACTAGACTAGACCAACAATGATTCAATCATTACTTATTATTTTAGCATATGAGGGGAAATTACACTTCTATATCTCTTCATGATTTCTTTGAGTATAAATCTAAATAGAGTTTTCCCAATGACTAGTAGAGGATCTAAAATAAACCAAAAGAATACATATATATAGCCTTTGAGAGGTATAAAAATCAAAGGAAGTTCAAGGGTCACTTGGATATGTGTCATCTTGAAATAATCATATACATTTTCATGGGAGAGAAGTGGGTGAATTATGTCATGTCATCGAATACATCAGTTATAATGAGTTACAACTGAACCAGAAGCATTAGTTACAACTGAACCAAAGCCTCATTTACATTTTTCCATTTGTTATCTTTTTTACTCACCTTCAAGTTCCATTCAAGCCTTTATTTTAAACTATAATGGCTAGTTTTTGTAGTTTAAAATTGACATTTTTTTTGTCATTACTCCTCGGGAATTTTTTCAAACCTGTTTTCCCTCAAACTTCTTATCTCGACACTTTTCTCAAAAGAATTTATTTGGGTCTTTTGTTTCCTTTTTTCTTTTCCTTTATCTTTTCACTTTTTGCTTTATACCTTAAACAATTTTCATGGACAAAATGTCTGAAAGAATTGGAACTTGGCACATTTTCATGTTTTTTGAAGGAATTCCTCGAACAATGTTTTTGAAAAAAATCCTTTAGACTTTTTGTTTGGCCCATTTTGGTTCTTTGGAATGACCCTTCAGCAAAGTGAAAAATACCTTTTCTGAAATGAATCATACCCTTAGGCTTCTTGTAAGTGACCCTTCAAAAAAAAGTTGTCCCTTATGAAAGGAAGCATACCCTTCAGATTTTTTGAAATGGTCCACCTTCCCACAGAAATAATCTTTCAGGGTTTTTGAACATGTTCCTTCAGAATAGTGAAAATGGTCCTTCAAAATTTTGAAATTATCCTTCAGAAATATTGAAACATACCCTTTGGAAAAAATGAAAGTTTCAACTTAGCCTAAAAAGATCCTTCAAATGAAAGTGTCCACTAAGCCTTAAAAAGTCCCTTTGAAAAAGTTGCAACATACCCTTCAGAAAAGTTGAAAGGGATAATTTTTTTGACAAAAGATACCCTTCATAAAAATGAAACATACCCTTTAGAAAATTTGAAGGGTTATTTTTATCTTTAAAGATATCTTTTAGTTAAATTGTAAGTTACCTTCAGAAAAATTATGCAGACAAAAGTCTGAAAGAATTCATTACTTGGCCAAGTGAAAATCCTGAAAGAAATATACTTAAGGAAAAGACTCAAAAGAAAAAGTTTGAAAGAATTTGAAAAAGGCTTTGCAAAGACCAAAATGAACTTTTTGAAAGGAAAATACTTATACATTTATTATGGGTTTTGTCAAAGAACATTTCTTCTGAATAAAATCTAAGTACTGGACCTGACCAAAGATATAGTCTTGGATAATTTTTTACAAATAGGGGTACCCAATTTTGGCCTGAAGGGCCAAAATTTGGTTAAAAAATTGGTGACTCATAGGGATAGTATGCCTACTATACCAACCAAACTAGTAGCCTTATCCAACTAAGGGCTAATGGAGTCAATGGATTCTTGAACATGACTAACAAGGATTATGCCAAAACAAAACACAAGGAAAACACACCATAAAACAACAACAAGACCAAGCAAAGACAACAAAAAACAAGATAAGGAAAAACTCACACATGTGCATAATCACTTAGGGAATATAAAAATGGTAGGAAATTATGTACAATATAAAAAAGAACCTTAGTAATAATTATTTAGATATATCCCATTGACTGGAATATGTAGCTCCTCTCCATCCAACTTTGAGAGTTGGAAAGCATTGTGTGATCACATATAGGCCACTCCACAAAGCATCAAACATTGTGTCTTCTAGGTTTGGATCTATCTTCATCCCATTTTAGGACAATGTCTCCTTCTATAAAACTCCTTGGCATGGACTTCTTGTCAAAATACTTCTTTCTTTATTGTTGTTGAGTAGTCATGGTGTGCATAACTTGATCTCTTGTCTCCTCAAGCTCCATCAACTCACATAACCAAAAATCCATGATGTCATTATCCATCAATTACATTTAATTGGTATGATCTAAATTTGGTAACTCAAGTGAGATATGAATTATATCTTCCCTTCCATATACAAGTATGTATGGTGAGTTCTCAATTTCTCTCTTTAGGGTGATCCTATCAACCCAAAGGGTTGTCGTTAACTTGATATGCTAGGTCTTTTGATTATCCTCCATTTGCATCTTAGTGATCATAATAAAGTTATTTTTTGTGGACTAATCTAGTCCATTCCCTTGGAGATATTAGTTGTAAGAGGTGTTGAGATAGATACCATGCTTCAAAGCCTAATCACTTTTCCTTGCTCCTAGGAAAGATAATGCATTATCTAAAATAATTGTTAAAGGAGATCCAAACCTAGTTATTATACCTTCATAAAAGTCAAGGACTAAAATTCAATTGGCCTCCTTAAGATATATGGCCTTGACCCATCTTTTAAAGTAATCATTGGCTGTCAACACCCACCTGTGACTAGTACTAGAAGGAAGATTAATCAGATGTATGAAATCCAAACCCCATTGCATAAAGGGTTGTTCAACCTTGATTAGGTGAAGAGGAAAGGTAGATAACTTTTGTTTTCCATCAAAAATAGAAAAAATTTATAATTTTCTTAACCACTCATGATTTTCCTTGAACAAGTTAGGCCAAAAGTATCCATCCCTCATAATCTTAGCAGTGGTGGTTTTTAGAGCAAAGTGGCCACTAGTTGGTCCATCATGAAACTCATGAAACACTTTGTAAATCTGATCCAAATCAATACATCCTAATGACACACCTAAAAATTCCTTTATAAATATAACTTCATCAACAAGTACATAAGGAATGGATTGTAGCCTAAAATACCTCCTCTTAGCCCTATCAAGACCTTGTGGACACTCATTGGCTTGAAAGAAGTGAATCTTGTCTTGTGTCCAACTCCTCATGGTTAAAGATAAAGATATTTTAGGGTCATCATTGACTTATAAAACAACATCCATTTATTCTTTCAAGTCTAAAGAAAGATGTTCACACAATCCTTTTCCCTTCACTAGCTTGGTTGTTTTGATCTCCACAACATACTCTGTCACTTTGGTGATCTAACCTACACTTTGCTCATTCAAATATTTACTCAATATAAAGTATTTCACACTAGGATGAGGTAAAAAATGTGAATCTTGTTATTGGATAACATATGCCTAAATTTCTTTAAACTCCTTATGATTGAAAGCACTTGTTTCTCAAAACATGTGTATCTTGTTTCATAACCTTCTAAACCTTGGCTAAAAAATGCAAATGGTTATTCCAAATTCTCATCATTTTATTGGGTAATAATGGCATAAATTACATATTCATTCAAAAACGTGTATAAATTGAATTCCTTGAAGAAGTTTGGACTTGCAAAAGTAGGAACTTGGGCAATGGCTTGCTTGATCTCTTCAAAACTTTATTTCCTTCTTCCGGTCTAAGTGAATATCTCATCCTTCATTAGCATGGAGGTTACGGACTTTACCAAGTTATAAAAAATTTGAATAAACCTCATAATTAATTTATCTTACCAAATAATCTTTGTAGATCCTTCTTATGTTTAGGTAAGGACAATGCCAAGATGGCACTTACCCTTTCAGGATCAATAGATAGGCCTTTCTTAGAAACAATGTGGATTAAGATTTTGCCTTCATGATTAGAAAAAACACACTTATTTAGGTTTATGGAGATCTAAAACTCTCTACACCTATCAAAAATCCATATTAGGTGATTCAAATGATCTTTTTATTCGTTGGAGAAAACTGTCACATCTCAAGATATACCAATACAATGTCATTGATATATCCTTACAAAGACATATCTATTGCACATTAAAAAGTATCTCTAGCATTTGAAAATAAAAATGGAATCTTCCTATAGGCACATGTGCCCCATTTTTTGGTGAATGCTATTTTGTATTGGTCACTTTCTTTCACCAAAATTAGATCGTACATGGAATAACCATCTAGGAGGGAAAACCTCTCACTACCTACCACCACTTGAAAAAATTTATCCATAGAAGGGAGGGGAGAATGATATCTCAAAGACACTCTATTCAAGCCCCTAAAATCCACACACAACTTGATCTACCCATTCTTCTTCTTAACAGAGACTAAATTTTCCAACCAAGAGAAATGCTTGATGGGAAAGATGATTTTGGAATCAATTAGTTTGGTGAGTTCTTTCCTCATGAGAGACTCAATCTTGGGATTGATTGGCCTTTGTCTTTTCTTGATGGGTTTGTCATTTTAATCTAGTTCTATGGTGTGTTGATCCAATATTGGGTCAAAACTCTTTAAATCGTTATACTCCCATGCAAAAATATCACTAAACTCTTTGCACAGTCCAATGAAATAAAGCTTCTCTTCACTAGTACATACCTTCCCAAGTATAATAAATTTATGGTTGAAGATATCTACCATTTCATAATTCTCTTTCTTGGTTGAAATGCTTAATTTCTCCTTCTTGAACTGGTCATCCTCATTGAATATGCTTTCAATAGTAACTCTGCCTTTAGGAATCTTGTAGGACTTTAATTAGACAATCTACCCTCCATATTTTTTCTAAAATTTAGACTAATTTTGGGAAGAAAACTCAGCCTCTTCTTGTAGAAAAAAATGCTAGTTTCTGTTCACTATCAAAAACCTACCAATTGGTGACATTATCTGGTATAGACGGTCTCACAATCACCTTTAGATGAGGTTGATTCTTGTCTTCTCTTATGCCTTTTGGAACATCAAATTGAGCACCAATAGATGTCAGTCTATCAGCATGCTTATTGTCTTCCATCATAATAGACCTAATGTTAAAAGCCATGAAATCTTCTACAAAGTTCCAAACTATGTGCTTATAGGATTTGAGCAAGGAGTTCTTGGTAAAATTTTGCCCTCTAACTTGATTCACAACAAGATTGCTATCACCAAACAATTAAAATTCCTTAACACCTCCTTTCCTCACCCATTCAAGGACATTGATAAGGGCCTCATACTTTTCTACATTACAAGTGCATGATAATTAAACTCTGAAGGTTGAAAAATACATTTCCTTTGAAGGTGAAACTAGCATAGCTCCACCACCTTCCCTCATCTTGCTTATAGAGACATCAAAGAAGATTTGCCACAAGCCATTAACATCCTCACTTGGATTCATCAAATTAGGCAATGAGAGAGCCATTATAATTCATATAATAGACTCCAAGGCCAAATTATTCAATAAACTTGTAAGGATCCTTCTCATAGTTGTCATCTCACCACTCATCTAGGAATAAATCAAAAATTCCCTCAAAGGAGGATGATGAAGATTGGTCAATATGAAGCTCCTCTTCATTAATAATGGCATATTTAACATTTTCCACCTTAGGTTAATTTGGTTCCAAGTGAATTTTATGGATAGGTTTTGACTCAATATTCACTTTAGTGTCATATTTTGTCCTAAACACCATGTAGGACCAATTAGCTACCAAATGTACACCTATCTTAGATCTAAATTCCCTTGACAATAAAAGAGCAAAATAGGTAGGTAAATATACTACTACCACATCATAGAGAATTAAAAATTTAGGATAATAATTAAGGTTAAATTTTAAACCTTTCACTACCCCCAAAGTCTTAGCTGGTGATCTATCCAATTGCAAAACTCCTTTAGTCATTGGCTCATACTTGAGGCCTAGCTTATCTATTATACATTTTGGCATAACTGATGTTCTTTCTCTACTATTTATGATGCAATTATGAACCAAGAAATCACTTTTGATATAGGTGAAAAGGAGAATTATTATAATATTTCTTCACTTGACCATCCATAGATTGAGTTCCATTTACCAAAATGACATTATTATTTCTAGATGGGCCAGCTTGTTTACCTAATTCATGTAATTTTTTTTGATGTATATCTTTGTACCCTATTAATGTTATATATTCCTATAATGAGATGTTCATATGGATATTATTCATATATTATAACACATTAATGGAAGGATTACCCACCTTGGGGTTCTCTTTATGAACATTTGCACTTTGTGATGCAGTTTATGGAGGTAGAGTTATAGTACCTATCCTAAAATTTGGAATCCTTTGATTTTCTTACAATATAGGAGTTTTTTTAGACCCACTTACCATAGGACATGACGTAGGAGTCATGATAGGTCCTTGGTTATCTCTTAAAACTTCATTGACAACTGTCCTTTTGGACCTAGTATTAGAGGCAACACTAATATTCTGATTGCTTGTATTCCCCACATAATTAATGGTATAAAATTCACCCTCAAAATGATTCATGAGAGTGGAATTATATTTAACCTATTTTATTTCCATCCTAAATTACATTGGCATCTCAAAATTTTAAAATTGATATTTTTTATCACCTTGTGTAGTCATGCCTTGATTTTGCATCTCATTGGCATAAGCAACCTATTCTTCACCATGTTTAAAAGGTGGATATTTGGGATGTTCTTGAACCATATTATTTTGAGTGGGGATAAGGGCTTTAGACGATGAGTGATCACTAGTATTATAGCTTTGATAAGGATTGACATGGCAAATTTGGCCTTATCCTTGATTATTTCCTTAGATTGAAGGTTTGTTTGGTTGTCCAAATTGATTTTAGGATTGATATGGCCTATATCATTGGGCTTGTTGCCTTTTGAGAGAAACCAATTCATTAGTAAAACTTTGGATCAAAATTTTGGCCTCATGGATTTCACTGGTAGGGGCAATGCTATATTTTTCTTCACCAGGCAAAGGATCTATAGTGGGCAATGCACATTGACTAGGAGAATGCAAATTAGGAAATAGTGATATTAGAGGTCTAGGAGATATCTTTCTCACTTAGACAAGACAATTATCAGCATTTATGGCTATTTCATAGGTATCAGGTAATGTGTTTCCATCCATGGATTTAATCATCATGGTAATGTCACTATTCAACACTTTCAAGTAGTATAAAAATCCATAGTTTGTGGTTGGCCTCACAAGAATTAGGATTCTATCCCAAGTTTTTTGGAACCTATTATTAAAATATTGTGTGAATTCATATGGCACCCTCTTTATTATGGATAATTTCTCAACTAAATATAGGTGATCACTCTTTTCTCTAAACCTATTAGTCAATAGAGTCCTTAACTCATCGCATGAGCTAATTGAATTTACAGGTAACGTCCCATACTAGTCCAAAAAATTTCCTTTGAAAGACAAGGCCAAAAACCTAATAGATACATTTTCTTGGGTAATATTATGGATATTACAAATATTTTATATATTCTTGATGTGCTCAATGGTAGTAATTAGACCATCTCCTCTAAAATATGGGACACTTTTGACCGCAGATCCTGAAATTTGATCATATTGGGCAAGATGTAAGGTAGATGCCCTGATGAAAGGCACAAAAGGTTGTATTTAGCCATTTTAGAATGATCACTATGAATTTTTGGAATGGAATGTAACACAAAATTAGAATATTTATACGCAAAATCTATTTTATAAGGATGAGTGCTTACAAATTTGTACCTTTTGGTGGAATATGGAGGTAATTTCACAAACTCAAAGGGTACACCTTTAGTAGTAGACCTAGTGGTCACATTGGGAATGGAAAATAGGAACTAATCATCAACCAAAGACCTAAATTCTTTAATGGAGTTTCCAAGTATTGAATGTATATGTTTCTTTCAACTTCAATAGTTCCAAGACTAACACCAATCTTGAACAATCTTCTAGGATTTAGAGGTCCCACTAGGCATGTCAAAAACTATTGACACTTGGATTTTCACCCCTAAGGAGATGCTCAGCTCTCCTCATCCAAGTGGAAAAATGAAATCATCTCTTTTGCTATGGGTTATAATTTTGTTGAGATGAATCTCTAGATTAAGGGATAGCTCCCTTTGATGCACCTTTAAAGCACTCCTTTGAGTCACAACTATGTATGAAAAGGGTAAGGAAAACAACTTATGAAAAAAACAAATGGTGATGCACCAATGTATGATATCCTCCCAATTGACTGAAACCACTACTTTAAAGACAAAACAAGGTGTTTTCTTGCACATGAATCACAACTCAAGAACCATTGGTACATCAATATTTCATATGCTAGATTCAAGAAGGTATATAATTATTAAGAAGGAAATTAATGATCCATAGAAAGACATAGTCATGCATCACTTCTAAGATATATCTATGCTTAGAAAATAATACTAGCAAAGACTTGCAATAATCTCTTTTCTACAAATAGGTAGACCATCAAGAGTACAAGCTAGAAAAGGTCATGTTTCACTAGACTAGATCAACAATAATTCAATCATTACTCAATATTACAACATATGAGAGGGAATTACACTTGTATATCTCTTCAATAGTTCTTTGAGTATAAATATGGATAGAGTTTACCCAATGACTAGCAGAGGATCCAAAATGAGCTAAAAGAATGCATATATATAGCCTTTGAGAGGTAGAGTAATCAAAGGAAGTTCAAGGGTCACATGGAGATGTGTCATCTTGAAATAATCAGTTACATTTGCATAAGAGATAAGTGGGTGGATTATGTCATGTCACCAAATGGATCAGTTACAATGACTTACAACTGAACTAGAAGCATTAGTTACATTAGTTACAACTAAACCAAATCCTCAGTTACATTTTTCCATTTGTTATGTCTTTTACTCACCTTCAAGTTGTTTATGAGCCTTTATTTTAAATTAAAATAGCATGTTTTTGTAGTCTAAAAATGACATTTTATGGGCCGTCACTCCTCGAGCATTTCTTCAAACTTTTATTCCCTCAAACTTCTTATCTCAAAACTTTTCTTGAAAGAATTTATTTGGGTCTTTTGTTTCCTTTGTTATTTTCCTTCAGCTCTTCACTTGGTCCTTTATGCCTTAAATAATTTCCATGTGAAAAATGTCTTAAGGAATTGGACCTTGGCACCTTTTCAAGTTTCTGAAGGAATTCCTCAAACAATTTTTCTGAAAGAATTCCTTTGGACTTTCTGTTTGGTCCCTTTTTGGTTCTTTGAAATGACACTTCAACAAAGTGAAAAAGACTTTTTCTAAAAGGAAACATACCCTTTGGCTTCTTGCAATTGACCCTTCAAAAATTTGTAAGTGTCCCTTTCAAAAGGAAACATACCCTTCAGATTTTTTGAAATGGTCCACCTTCCCATGAAAACAATCTTTTAGACTTTTTGAAAATGTCCCTTTAAAAAAGCTGAAATGGTCCCTCATATTTTTTGAAATGGTCCTTTAGAAATATTGAAACATACCCTTCATAAAAAATGAAAGTGTCCACATAGCCTGAAAAGATCCTTAAAAAAAAAATGAAATTTTCCACTTAGCCTTAAATGGTCCCTTTAAAAAAGTTGCAACATACCCTTCAAAAAAATTGAAAGGGATAATTTTCCCAACAAAAGATACCCTTCAAAAAAATGAAACATACCCTTTAGAAAAGTTGAAAGGGTCATTTTTGGCTTGAAAGATATCTTTCAGAGAAATTGCAAGGTATATTCAGAAAATTTGTGTGGACAAAAGTCTTAAAGAATTCATCACTTGGCCGAATGAAAATCTTGAAAGAAATATACTTAAGGAAAAGCCTCAGATAAAAAGTCTTAAAGAATTCAGAAAAGGCTTAACAAAGACTAAAATGAACTTTCTGAAAGGAAAATACTTGTACATTTGTTGTGGGTTTTGTCAAAGAGCATTTCTTTCGAAGAAAAGCTAACTACTGGACCTAGCCAAACATATAGACTTGGACAATTTTTTTCAAATAGGGGTGCCCAATTTTGGCTTGAATGGCTAAAATTTGGTCAAAAATAGTATTGTGTTTCCTTTAGTGCATGTAAATTGTTGTATATAATGTAATCATTCTACATTTTGTTGATTATATTAAATCATGTAAAACTTATAAATTCTTCATTTTATATGAATGTAATTATCTTGTGAACTTCCATGTTTCCCCCTTGAATATCAGTTTATTTTGTGTATGATTTGATTATGGGATGTGATCATGGATCACCTTGTGATGTAGTTTTCTTTTTGGAATCAACCCATTTTAACTAAAAATATGCCAAGGTATAGTGAATGTATTGTTTAGTGTGATCCCACATCACTGCTCTAGCATTGAAATTTGATGCAAGTATGAGATTTAGGGTGAAGATAACACTATATACATGATGATTAAATTAGTGTGGGATAGGGAGTGGAGTCTCACATAGGCTGAAAACCCATTTCTCCCCTTTACATGAAGTAACCACCTAATTTGTTTGAGTTGTGAACTATGAGCACCATAGGATGGGCATGGGATCTTCATACATAATGGTCACCTCTTGGCTTGAGTGTTACTTCAACCACCTCTTTGAGGTTGTTGTGCCAAAAAACTTGTGAAACATATTTATGTAGCCTTATAAAAGTACTATTTGGTACTAAAAATTGGAATTTTATGAAAAATCAACAAGACGGAGCTTATTGATATACAAGCATGCTATGAATGAGGTAATGGTTGTGTTGTTCCCAAAATCTGTTACTCATTTTTGGGACAACATTTGAACTATTTTATTCTCTGTCCAGTAGAACTACGAACTCTATAGGCTGATTTCTACTAACTTCCCAACACTGTAGGAAAGAAACAAGTTCCCAACACTTAGGAAATTTCAATCGGTCGATTTAATTGAATGGTTCAAAGGAAGGTGTCCCAAAGCTTAAAGGACAAGTGCCCTTGTGGAGGGCAAATGAAACAAAAGGATATCTTTCAGAGGGATTTTCCATGGTGGAATTTTACAAGTGAAATCCTTTAGACAAAATGTCTAAAGGAATTCCTTCGGGCATTTTGTCTGAAGGAATGGTCAAAGGCTCGATAGAAAGCTCGAAGGATAAGTGCCCTTGTGGAGGGAAGTGAATAAAAGGGAATAAAAAGATACCTTTCGAAAAGATTTTCTGCGGCAAAATTTTACAAGTGAAATCCTTCTGAAATTTTGTCCGAAGGAATGATCAAAGGCCCAATGGGAAGCAACTAAGGCAAACAAAAGAAATCCTTTAGATAAAATGTCTGAATAAATTCCTTTAGACATTTTGTCTGAAGGATTTGAAGAAAAAGGCCACCCAAAGGACCCTGAAGGGCAGGTACCCTTGTGGGGGGCTCTTGGTGACACAACTAAAAATGTATTCAAGGCATTGAATGTAGCATGGGTCATTATATGAAACAAAGCGCTAAGTGTTTCTTGGTTTCTATATATTGTAATCTCCTATTTGATGAAAAGAGAGATCTTTTTGGTTATAAAAGCAAAACTCTACCAAAATTATGAGGGGATAACTGAGACTTTGAGCTAAGATTGTTATTCATATTTCTTTGTTTGATTGAGAAAGCAAGTTAATGTCAGACTTTGTACTGTAATAGCTTGTGTCATTTATGAGATTGTTCCTGTCTCTATTTCCTGAATGCATTCTTGTCCATTTAATGAAATAAGTAGAATTATTAGAAGTAATCAAGAAGGTGTCTTGAAGCCAACTATGGGAAGACTTTGAGCTACCAGAATTGTCTTTATTGTGTCTATTTTTAGTTTATTTCTATGTAAAGGATCTTGGGATGACTTTGTGCCCCCATTGTCCTTCGTATTTCACTCTTGGGTAGTTGAGGTGGAAACTTTGTGTTACACCTTTTTATACTGGTTACTATGCCCCCTATTACCAGTTACTTGTTACCTATCAGAAAGAACTCCTGTTATTTGCTGTAAGACCACTTTTGAAAGAAGAGAAGTGCCTTTAGTGTTTTCACTTAGATTTCTCCTTTGTTTGTGAACATCATCTCTGAATGAAGAGAGATGGATGGTGTTGTCCTACCCCTGAGTGTTTTTTCTACATATATATACATAGTATATAGGTCTTCATAGTTACAGGGAACCTCCCCTTGATGAGAGGAGATATTTGCCCCCTTTTGATGTGGTAAACCTGCACACTTGGATAACCAATCTCCTTATGCTATGGTTGAAACTACCTATTTTATTCGTTAGTTAGCTGGTGATAAGATATTCACCCAATAGTTTTTTGGTGACTCCGCTGGGGAAGAGCACACAATTTGAAGCCTCAAGATTCAAGCTAAAGTAGGGCCAGTTCTTTTCCATTTTTTCTACAATCTAGCAACTCCACACTATACAATAAGCTAGAGAGTGCAAGGTGTTTTTGACCATGTTTTTGAGTTGGTCGAGTAGGGAAATTTTGATTTTTTTCCTCCACAACTTCAACTTAAATGAACTAGGAGTCTTCCTCCTACCAGTACTAGGTCACCAGTACAAGGCAAAGCTTTTTTTTCTATTGTTAAAAGAGCTTTGCCTATACATACTCCACCTAGATTTGTTATCCCCACTTTCCATAATCATATCATGATAGTTCAAGGCCCCTAGGGTAACTCTTTTAGCCCACTCAATTTAACTCCTCCTCTACATGAGCTATCACATAGTTTAAGAAAGAATTTCCCCAAATTCTTTGGTGATGGGAGAGTTCATCCTAATGAACACATTATAGCTTCTAGCATAGCTTGTGGTGTGATAGGCATGGAATATGAGGACATAGCAATCAGGCTATTTTTGGAAACATTACAAGGTGCTACTGAAGACTAGTTATATCATCTACAAGCCTAGACAGTGATGGACTGGAACACTCTCAAAGCTAAGTTTGAAGCAAGGTTCAAGCCTGCAAAACATGCACATGCCCTGCTGGCCTAGATCACATAGATGAGGAAAGAACCTCATGAACCTATGAGGGACTCCATTGCCAAATTTGACGATCTGAGGAACATGATTCCTAAAATTTATTAGCTAACACTTGATAACCTTAAATGTTTCTTCATCAACTCATAGCTACCTAAAGTGAGTTTTCTGTTAAGACGTGCTGGCCACATAGACCTTGTTGCTACTCAAGATTTGGCCACTAAGGTGGAAGATGACCTTATCTTTGTAGGAAAGATAAGGAGAGATCTGAATAGAGGTGAATCTTCTTCATCTTTTGAATATCCATCTACAAGCACCATTGATCTAATGGTGTAAAAGTTGGCAAATGAGTTGTTTGCTCTTAGAAAGCAAATGGCACAAGGGATGTCATCTGCCCCTTCATATAGAGATATACCAAGGAGTACATTCCCCAATCAGTCATACCAAGGCAATGCTACCAGGAATTAAGGGAAGCTAAATCATCTTCCTCCCACATAGGGGAAATTGGTCATTGAAGCACTTCCAACTAATTCAATAGTTAGATACCTTGAAGAAGAATCAAATTTCTCCTTCTAGCCTGAGTTGAACCCAGAAGATGATGCTAATCTCTTCATAGAAGGAGAAGAAGAATTAGCTAGTGACTCCAACATTGGTTTCTTGAATTATCAGGACGAACCCAGAAATGAAGGTAAAGTAGTTGAGGGATAATATTCTATGTTCACTTGGTCCAAGAATCAGTCAACCCAGCAAGCTGATAAAGAAAAAAAAAAGGAGTGAGCTCAACTTGTAATTTTAATTTCCAAATGAGGAACTTCTCTACCTTTCCAGCCAAAGGACCCAGTGATTGCTAAAAAAGTTAGTACCCCAAATTGCACCTTCAACTTCAATTTCATAGATCAATCATCCCCCGTAAAAACAAGAAGGATGAACTCCCTTCCCCTATTCATAATTCATTTTATACATTTGACATAGTTGACCATGTCAAGAAAACTAAAATTCAAATTTATAAATTTAAATTCCTGCAATCCAACTCTAAGCAGTTGGATAAGTTAGTGGAATGTGTGAAGAATAAAACTATCCTTACAGGACCACCTACTCCAAAGGTGACTCCCACATCCACCTAGAATAACTGTCATTGCTCCTCCTACTGCTCTTAGTAGGATAGAACCATTTTATATCTCCCTACTGATAAATGGACACTAGTTGAACAATTGCATCATAGACTCAGGTGCATCTGACAATGTCATGCCTGCCAAAGTGGTAGAATCCCTTATTCTCACACTAACCAAGACATTTGGGAGATGTTTCTACATGGAGAACAAATAAGTACCACTGTTGGGACAAATCAAGGATGCCTAATTTGCATTTACAGCATTCTCAGACAAAAGGATCAAGATGACAGTCCTAGTGGATAACATCCCAGCCTCATATGACATTTTTCTTGGTAAGAATTTCTGCAAGGACATTGGTGGTGAATTAAGTATGGACCTATCTGAGGCAAGGATCCCAGTCAAAGGTGTTATGCAGAGATTACTCCTTGAAAAGGAAGTAAAATATATGGTCATTCAAACATTAGTGCCTGAAGCTCAAATTTTTTTTGAGTCTTCAGGCATGGGTAATTACTTTCTGACTACTAAGGATGCTCCTGTCTTAACTAATGAAACTTCTAAAAATGACAATCTAAAAATTGGTTCAAATAAAACATCAGAAGACATAAGAGAGCACAGTGCAAGCCCAAAGGAATCCTCCCCTCCAAATGAAGGAAAATCTAAGGTAAGGTTAGCTTCTAATGATGTATGGATACTAGAATTTGATGGCAGCTATTCATTTACTGATTCAGGAGCTAGGATTGTGTTGATATCTTCTCAAGGAGATATTTTTCCTTCATATAAGTTGCAGTTCAGCAATACTACCAATACTACTGAATATGAATCATTTCTACTTGGATTGATCCTTCATGCTAAAAGAGATGTTAAGCTAGTGGTTTCTCAGGTGAGGAACCTATACCAAACCAAAAATGAGAAATTGCATTATTACCACAATCTAGTTTGGGATCAAATCAAAAGTTTTGATGCTTTCATCATCTCTATAGTTCCTAGGGAATTCAATGACCAAGTTAATAGTTTGGTTGTTTCAACAACTTTTTTGGTTCCTTACTCAAATTTTAAAGGAGATAAGTACATTATTGAATTGGTCTTTTGACCAAGTGTGCCTGACAATGCCAATCATTGGAAATTGTCCAATGGTGACAACCAAATCATTGCCTTCCTAGAACAAAAAGGTAGCTTCAAATAGATTCACTTTGAAGGTAGTGAACCAGCCCCTAAATCAATTTCAGACACAAGTGAAGAATTCTTACAACTGAAACGGAATAAAATTCCCAAAAGATTGATTTCCCTTGAAACATTGTTTGACAAGCATGACATGTTCATCAAATAGCAATAGATGGACTCAAGCTCCTCTCAGGAGTTTGATCAAATAAATTTGGATACCAAGGAAAATCCCAAGATGGTGAACATTGGGAAGTGCTACACTCCAGAAGAAAGACTCCAATTTGTTGCTCTACTCTGCCTGTACATGGATTTTTTGGCATACTCCTATGATGATCTAAAGTTGCTCAGGATTGATGAAATTTTCCATAAAATTCCTCTCAAAGGTGATTGGTACCTTACAAGCAAACATCTAGGTAGTAAAATCCAAAGATATCAGGTACTATTCAGTCTAAAATATAGAAAATGTTGAATGCTAGAATAATTTTCTTAATCCATCATTCCACATGGATTGCCAACATAGTACCTGTGAGAAAAAATAATGGAAAAATTCACCTTTGTGTGGACTTCAAAAATTTGAATCAATCATCCTTAAAGGATAAATATCCTCTACCCATCATGGACCAAGTTCTTTAGACAGTGACTGGTTCAGAGATGCTATCAATGCTAGACAGATTTTTAGGATACAATCAAGTTGAAGTTGGTGAAGCAGAATAGCATAAGACTGCCTTCACCACACCTTGGGGCACCTTTGCATATCAAAGAATGCCATTTGGCCTAATAAATAATAGCACCACTTTCTAGATAGCAATGGACCTTGCTTTCAAAGATGAAATGGGTAAGTTCATTGTGGTATACTTTGATGACTTGACCATCTTTTCCAAGCACCACCCTGATCATGTGCACCATTTGCTACAAGTGCTGGAATGATGTCATCAGAATGTCATTTCTCTAAATCCCAATAAGTCTATTTTTGGAGTAACAGAAGGGAAACTTCTCAGACACATTATATCCCAAGAAGGCATAAAGATTGACTTAGAAAGAGTCAAATCCATCTAGGAACTTACCCTACCCACAAGTAAGACTGTAGTTCACTCTTTCTTTGAAAAGGTGAATTTTTTATGAAGGTTCATCCCTAAGTTCACAAAGAAGACTCACCATATCATAAATATGATGAAGGAAAATACCACTTTCAGCTGGACTGAAGAAGGAAAACTAGCATTTCAAGATATCAAGACAACTATTACCCATGCCCCAATTCTAGTTTGTTCAGATTATACCAAAGATTTCACCATATATAGTTATGCTTTTGAGCACACACTTTCAGCAATTCTGGTTCAACAAAACAAAGAAGGTGTGAAATCTCCCATATCCTTCATGATTTTTCCTCTCAAATCTCATGAAATAAAGTATTCAAACATGGAGAAGTATGCTTATGTAGTGATAAAGGTAGTAAAGCACTTCCATTTTTACATCCTAAATTCACATGTTACTTCCCTAGTTCCTGATACCACAGTTAAATCCATATTAACTCAGTAGGAGTTTGGAACTAAAAGGGGAAATTAGATTGCTAAAATCTAAGAGTTTTATCTCATTATTAAACCAATGAAGCTTGTACGAGGAAGGGACCTCTACCAATTGATTGCTGACAATAAACCCGAAGAAGTAGGGCATGAAAAAATAGAAGTGGAAGACATGCCAATAGTCCTCTTTGTCTCCACCACAAATGAGTGGTATTTGAATATTGTTCATTTACTTCCTTATGGTGAGTGTCCTTCTCACCTACCTTGTAAAGAAAGGAGGACTGTTAAATTGAAAGCTATCAATTTTTTCCTATGGAACAATGGCCTGTATAAGAGGAGCCTTGATGGAGTGTTCTTTCATTGCATGGATAAAAAATAGCAGAACCAACTTTTGAATTCCTTCCATAATTTGGCCTATGGAAGACATTTTTCTATGCCTGTGACTACCCATAAGATTTTATGAGCTAGGTATTACTAGCCTACTCTATTTCACAATGCATATAAATAGGTATGAAGATGTGTATTGTGCCAATAGTTTGTTAGGAAACCCAAGTTAGTTGCTTTTCCTCTCAAGCTAGTGGTAATAGAAGAGCCATTTCAGAAATGAGGAATCAATTTCATTGGTGCTGTAAACCCATATTCAAGTGCTGGACATGATTATGACCTGACAGCCATAGATTACTTCACCAAATGGGTGGAAGCAATTCCAATCAAGCATGCTACTTCAGAAGTGGTATGTGATTTCCTAAAGGAAAACATCATTTCTAGGTTTGGGGTCACAACCAAGATTGTGATAGATAATGTAGCCTATTTCTCTTCTCATGAGATCACTCAATTCTATTTTTACTATGGGATTACCTTCTCCCACTCCTCTGATTATTTTCCATAAGGGAATGGCCAAGCCGAATCAAGCAATAAAAACCTGGTAACCGTCATCAGGTAGCTGGTGGATGATAACCAATGAACATGGCATAAAGCATTGGTTGATGTTTTATGGATAGATAGAATTACACCCAAAAGGGCAATAGGTATGTCACCTTTCCAACTTCTGTATGGTCTCAATGCAGAGATACAAATCACCCTAGAATTATCAGCATTGAAATTGGCAAAGGCAATCAAAGACCAGACCTATGAAAGCTCCATCGATAAGAGGATCATGTGCCTTACTAATCTGGGTGAGCAATGAACTATGGTGGTGGACCGAATTGTTATGCATCAAAGTTTGGTGAAGAAGCTCTTCAGCCAAAAAGCAAAAAACTGTGAGTTTCAGATTGGTGATCAAGTTCTGTTATGGGATGAGAAGAGAACCAAAGGGAATGCATGGGAAATTCAATTGCCTATAGAGAGGCCTATTTATATCCATCAGCACAATGGTGAAAATAGTGTCTTGTTTAAGTATCAAGATGGCACACCATTTTCTTTGCCTCACAATGGGAAGCATCTGAAGCACTTTAATTCTTGAAGTATCAGATAAGATCATCTGTACATATGTATATTTGTATAGTCTTTAGTTCTATTTTGTGCTTTTCATTTTCATTTTTGGTGCCTTTCTTTTTTGGGTAGCATGACTCCATATCCCAATGGCATACTTAAAGGCACTAGAGATTCTGGTTTCTACTCCCTTCAATTATTTTTACAATCAATAGAAGTTCCCCGACTGGAGCTAGTTGTTGTTCCCAAAATATGTTACTCATTTTTTGGGACAACATTTGAACTATTTTGTTCTCCATCTAGTAGAAATATGGACTCTGCAGGTTGATTTCTATAGACTCTGTAGGCTTGTTTCTATAGAATTTGTAGGCTGATTTCTACAATCTCTGCAGGCTTGTTTATACAAAATCTGTAGGCTGATTTCTATGGACTTTGTAGGCTGATTTCTATGGACAATGTAGGCTAATTTCTACAGACTCTACAGGCTTGTTTCTATGGACTCTACAGGCTGTTTCTATGGACTCTACAAGAAAGAAACAAGTTCCCAACACTTAGGCAATTTCAATCAATTGGTTTGATCGAAAGGTTCAAAGGAAGGTGTCCCAAAGCTCGAAGGACAAGTGCCCTTACGGAGGGAAAATAAAACAAAAAGATATCTTTCAGAGGTATTTTCTGCGGTGGAATTTTACAAGTGAAATCCTTCAGATAAAATGTCTAAAGGAATTCCTTCAGACATTTTGTTTGAAGGAATGATCAAAGGCCCGATAGAAAGCCTAAAGGACAAGTGCCCTTGCAGAGGGTAGTGAACAAAAGGGAACAAAAATATACCTTTCAGAAATATTTTTTGTGGTGAAATTGTACAAGTGAAATCCTTTGAACAAAATATCTGAAGGAATTCCTTTAGACATTTTGTTTGAAAGAATGATCAAAGGCCCGATGGGAAGTGACTAAGGAAAATGAAATAAATCCTTTGCACAAAATGTTTGAAGGATTTGAAGAAGGTTGCCTGAAGGACCTCGAAGGGTAGGTACCCTTATGGGGGGCTCTCGACGACTAGGAAATGGACCTTTCTCAAGACCTGAAGGGACACCTTCCCTTTGCGGGGTCCCAAAGACATAAAGCTGAAGGACTTTCAAAGCTCAAGAGACTTAGAGAAAACAAAGGCTTTTAAGAAAGAGGATGAACCGTCAAACCTTGAAACAAAATGGCTCAAAGGTTTAACGGGTTCAACGATTCAGTGAAAGCTCTGAGCAAAGCAAAGAAGAGAATGGACCAAGGAGCTAAGAAGGCCACCCAAACTGTTGAACCAGTGAACTAATGATGTCCCTATGGATGTCAAATTTAGAGTAATAAAATATCCATTGGTTTTCAAATATGGCATGAAACCTAAAGAACAAACTAAGCGACTAGCTGAGGAGGGAGCCGAAAGAGCCAATAGAAAGGGAAAATATAGCTTGAGAGCTCAAATTGCAATAGGAAAGAGGGAAAGACTAGAAATATCTATGTAGGAGTTATTTCCATTAGGTGGAATAGTCCACCAAGTAGACATCTGAGCTGGCAAGTATTAAAAGGAGCAGCCTATTTTTCTCACTTGGAATAAAAGTGAGGGGATAAACGTGTACATATTCAGAGAAAGATCATTTGACCCATGCTGAGGAGTAGATATTTTGAGATGAATTGACACACCATAGTTAAGGCAAAGGCCCTATTCTAGCATGGCCCCTTGAAAAAAATGAAAATGCATTCAAGGCATTAAATGCATCATGGGCCACTCTATAAAACAAAGTGTCGTCTTTCTTGGCTGCTATATATTGTAATCTCTTATTTGATGAAAAGAGAGATCTTTTTGGTTATAGAAGCAAAACTCTACCAAAATTACGAAGGGATAACTGAGAATTTGAGCTCAGATTGTTAATCATATTTCTTTATTTGAATGAGAAAGCAAGTTACTTTCAGACTTTGTGCTGTAATAGCTTGTGTCATTTAGGAGATTGTTCCTGTGTTTATTTCTTGAATGCATTTTTGTCTATTTAATGAAATAAGTAGAATTAGTAGAAGTATCAGGAAGGTGTCCTGAAGCCAATTGTGGGAAGACTTTGAGCTGCCATAATTGTCTTTAGTGTGTCTATTTTCAGTTTATTTCTATGTAAAGGATCTTGGGATGACTTTGTACCCCCATTATCCTTTGTATTTCACTCTTGGGAAATTGAGGTGGATACTTTGTGCTACACCTTTTTCTATTGGTTACTATGCCCCCTATTACCAGTTACTTGTTACCTATTAGAAATAACTCCTATTGTTTGCTGCAAGACCACTTCTAAAAGAAGAGAAGTGCCTTCAATGTTTTCACCTAGATTTCTCCTTTGTTTGTGAACATCATCTCTGAAATAAGAGAGATGCATGGTGTTGTCCTACCCCTAAGTGTTATTTTTTGCATATATATACATAGTATATAGCTCCTCATAGTTACATGGAACCTCCCCTTGATGAGAAGAGAGATTTGTCCCCTTTTGATGTGGTAAATTTAAACACTTAGCCGACCAATCTCCTTATGCTGTGGTTAAAACTACCTATTTTGTTCATCAGTTAGCTGGTGACAAAATATTCACCTAATAGGTTGAATTAACTAAAAAAAACATTCTAGAAGGAATGTTTTGACTTAAGGAATTTGTTGACTGGTAAGTGCAACTATGTTGTGTTTAAGGTATTATCATATATACCTACAATTTATTTTCATATTCTAAAATAAATATTTTTAATTATTTAAGCATGAATGGAATGCATTCTAATTTTATTCTCAAGAGGAGTGATGTTAAGTCCTAATCAGGTGGATTTTTAAATTTTATGTTCTTTGTTATGCTACCATGAGGTAAGTGTAGTGATATGGTAGGATTTTAATCCCTGTAACCATCATGTGTACTCATTGATATATGGACAACATGCTAAAAAAATTTGGGTTATATGTGTATGCCTAGTATGACTTATCTAATGTTTGATGTGGTTGGCATAGGATGTTGCACTAACCCATAAATGATCAATGGTGAAAGAAAAGTAACCACGAATTGATTTCTTGATGACATTTTGTGATTAATGTTAACAAGGAGGTATGTATGCATAAAACATGTTGTGGAAACCATAGTGGTATGGTTGTTGTTGATTTGCATTCTATAATGAATGAAATAAGTATATGCCAATCATAATGTAGGTGGTGGCAATGCCACTTACCTATATAAATGTTGTTTTCTTTAGCATTCTATAGAATGTTATAAAGTTATGAATATATGCATACAGACATATGTATATATAAATTAAAAATGTTTTGGGAAGACCACCTCAAATCCAAGGATTTTGTGAAAATCTATTGGATTACCTTTTAGGCTACTGATGTTATGAAATTTTTGATTTATGTGTTGGTAATTCCACATAATGAGGAACATTCTACTAAAAATTATTTTACTATTTTAAATTTTGGTCATTAATCCATGACTAAAATGAAAATTACTAAATATTTTTGTTTTTTATGAACTAACAACTATGAATTTGTGGTTTAAAGAGTGCTAAAAATGCTTTTGTTATTAAATATTGAAGTATAATTGGTAATTACAGCCTAGAATGCCTATTTTTCCATGAATTAATTGATTTTCTAACTGCAGAGGTGGGTAAAAACTAGGTGAAAATTTTAGTTGTACTACATTAAAAATAGTAGTACACTAATAATTATGCCAAGGTAAGGGCTATATTAAGCATGAAATACTTTTTGTAAAATATGTTAATATTTCCCTGAGTAAGGCATTAGCCTTAAGAGGCACAAAATCATAATTTTATTTTATCTAAGTTAGAATATTGTAGAGTTTCATGGTTGGTAAGGGTACACACAACACATCATTTTGTTCACCATGGAATTATAAAGGAAACCGAGCTAAAAGGGTAATTTTCTAGCCTAGTGTACATGAAGGGCATGGTTGTCCTAGAGGTAGCATATAAAATTCAACAAGGTAAGGTTGTGTATTTACTCACAATATGATTTTGATAAATCTAATTGTTATACCAAGAAGGTAAGTGTATGAAAATATTCTTTATCATGGTAATAGACTACATTAGTACATAGTATGCATGATTTCTATTTAGATGATAATGGATAAAGTTATCACTTTAGTCATTTCAATCTTGGAGATATCTATTGATTCTTGTAATGTGCAATCATTTTTCAAATGAGTGATAAATTCCTTTTTCAGTGTAGCATGATTCATGGTTGTTAATTTCTCATTAGGATAACTCGTTTTGAAAGAAGAGAGTATGTCACGACCCTATTAATTGACACCATTAAATGACCATTTTGATAAGTTCCAATAGTATGTTCATTTATATCATGGTCAAATTTAGACCAATCATTCTAATTTGAATCTATCAATCTACGTATATGTATGTATGTATGTATGTATGTATGTATGTATGTATGTATGCATAAATATATATATATGTATATATATATATATATAGCCAAGGCGTCTATATATGTTTTTACATATATACATATGTATATGTATATCTATGTGTATATGTTCTAGAGGAGCTACTACTTATCATGTTATATGTTGTTACTCATAATGGTTAAACCTTAAATTCTTTCTTGGTTGAGGAAGTTGAATTATTTTAAAGATCATGACTATGGCATGTATACATATATCGAGAAATTTAATTATTTAAAGTATCATGTTTGCATTGAAGTCTAAATGTTTAGGATTTTTTTAATAAATGTATAAGTTATGAGTTGGTGAGCTTATGCATAAAAGAGACCCTTTTTATTTTATTAGTTTAATGATTTTGGTATAAGGGGGCATTTTGATAGGATCATAGAATCCTTGTAGGAAGTGTGTTGGACCACATGGTGGTCATGACACGTATAGAGAGGAGGGTGTTCTTTGAATTCGTATATGGGAAAGCTAGTGAAAACAAAAGAAACATTATATTCCTCCCTTACCCCAAATCAATGTTAGAATTTTCTATTTGGGAAAGAATTAATAAACGTATGAAGGAAGCTATGTTTCCTCTTTAATGTGAAATCAAATTTTGGTTAGAACTTCATTTTTTCCATGGACTAGATGACATTGGAATTTAAGATTATTAATCATTGCATTAGGGTTTTTGTGGGATAGCATTCATCTTGGCTATCATTTGTGAGCCATTTACTTCTTTTATAATAGAGGGGTGAAGAGATTTTGGAGAAAATAGAGGGTTTCAGATCTACATAGGTCACTATCATACTAGGGGGATTAGGGGGAATAGAAATAAATAGATGAAGAAGATGGATGGCATTGATGTAGTGGATGAGTAGCTAAAAAGAGAAGGGCATTAGAGGAATAAAGCAAGACAATGTTATAGAGGAGTGACACCACTCTATAGAAGATAAAACCCTGTACGTATATATTCCTTAGGCATGCATTTTTATCCTTCTAAGTTTAAATTCCAAATTCTAAATTTTGTATTAATATCTATGATTATTTATAACCTAGTGGGTATATTCTCTTGTGAGAGTATTTCATTATTCTCACTCAAGAATATGTCATGGCCAAGGATAAAATGGGGATTTATGGGTGTGATTGGTATGAAAAACCTCACATTATGCTTTGGGTTTTTTGAGTGATTTGGTTGGTTGGTTGATTTTATTATGGTAGTAGCTAAAATGATTTATGGGTTCTATTATTTGGGGAAATTCCAATTTTATGCATATTTTACATTAAGGGTTTGATTTATATAATCTATAAGAATTTTCATTATATGCTAGGTGATGTGGCATATTTCCCCCAATTTGACTCTGCCACTTGGTAAATAAAATTATCTATGTTAGTTAGAAATTGTTGATGTATATCTCATTATTGGATGTTCTTCTATATATGGATTTTATTATATGTATCTTTTATTTGATTCACACCACAAATATACAGAAACCTTTGTTGTAGCTTTTAACAATGCGTGACATTTCTTTACATAAACCCTTATATTGATATTGTAGTCATGATGGCATAGGCTGCCACTTAAAAGTAAAATAGTAATATTTAGGCATTTATTGTTGAGTTGTGTTTACTCTTTGTATGATAAATATTTAGATTTAATTGACAAACTATGAAAGCTTAAATCTAGGAATTAACATTCAAGTTGATCTACCTATTGTGCATCCATACCATGCTTATGTGTTTTTATTACATAATGCTTCCCTATTAGAGGTGGTACTTGTTGATCTTGTAGTGATTATAGATTATATGGTTTGGTATACAAAAAAAAAGAAGAGGAATAATATTGTATCAATACTTAGTTTTTATACTATATGTGTTAAAACACAATTGATTATGGGAGGAGAAGTTGAAGTTGTATTTATAGCATTCTTATTAGTAGTTCTTAGATTCATATTTTATTTTTGAGTAAGGATTGTTGTGAGAGGTTATTCTTGTGAAGGCAAGTGGTACCACTGATGTTTGTCTTGATCACATGTATTACTTTTGGCATTACTTTTCCTTTAGTGGTGGCTAGATATACTTTTTTTAAAAAATAAATAAGTACTCAATTTCCATATGTATTACACTATGTGATTTTTACTTTGGATGGTAACACTCACTTGAGAGAAAATGAA
>JARHVA010003553.1:1790000-1825000 GCA_037957365.1 Torreya grandis
CAATGTAGTTGTTCTCAAAGTGTCCATATGGAAAGCTTAAGTTAGGGGTTGTAATTATCCATGTGTTTCACATGGGGTACAATGGGGCACTCTAGTTATGGATCACTTGATGGATGTTACAGACCCAAGCCCACCCACATGTCACACTTCAAAAATAACTCCCAAATATTATCTGCAAATTTTTAGGGATTAAGGGACTGTTGTATTGGTTAAGTATAAGTAGTTTTTAATTACCAACCCAAGTTTAATTACCATTGAGACCATATGATGTAGTTATTATCAAAGTATCTATGGGGATACCTTGAGGTAGGGATCATATTTCTTCATGTGTTCCACATAGGGAATGATGGGTTGACATGACTACATATTGGTTGGTGGATATTATGGACCCAATACCACCCACATGTACCACTTATATAATAACTCATAGATATTATCCCCAAATTTTTATTTAAAATTTGAGATCCATATTGTCTAATTTTGAAATTATGAATGGACAAGATAGCTATTATGGGGCACTAATTAGAGTCCTGGATCTTAGGAATAATGACCATGATCAGGTGGTTTGTCTCCACATTCTAGATTCAATAATGGAATGCACTTCTATTGACATGAAACTTGCCCTACTTGTGAGTTTTTTTGGATTCAAATGAATATTAATAGGTTTCAAGAATGGGTCAATAGGAAAGTGGCAAGGAAGGACAAGGTAGAAGTAATATCTATGGATAATAAGTTTTTTATTGTCAAATTATCAAATGAATATTAATTTTTTAATATTATCATTGGAGGCCCTTGGTTTATGGGGAAATCTTAGCTATTTATATCCAAATGGAGACCAAAAATTGACTTATTCAGGGAAATACCAAAGGAATTCCTAATGTAGATTAACCTTCCCTATTTAACTATAAAATATTGACATGATGAGGTTATTTTTTATATTTTCAAGGCTATTGTAAACCCTCTCAAAGTTTATCTAGTTTCACTTTCCAAAAAATAGCTGGTTGTAGTAAGGGTTTATGTCTTGGTTGAACTAGGAAAGCTGATTATGAGGCCCATTTCCCTAAGATCTTGCTTTGTTAAATTAGTTCAAGAAATAGTTTATGAGAATTATTATAGTATCTATAAGATTTTTAATCAGTGGGGACATAAGGACATAAATTTTTCCAAATTAGGGACAAGGGAGAGGTTCCCTTCTACCAAACCAAAATATTCCAAAGGAGGTCCTTCTACCTTAAAGAATCTAAAATTTATTAATGGTATTAACCCTAGGAAATATCTAAATCCTTCCATGATAAATAATAAATGGTGAATTTATAGCATAAAACCCCTTTAAGTAGTCTAGATCAAAAAGGAAGGAAGACAAATCAAACATAGGAAGGCCATTCTATAGTTTTAACTCCCTCAAATGAAAAGATGATAATGCCACTGCTCAACTTGACCAATGAAACTCTAGGAGAAATCACACAACATCTCACCCACTTAAAGAGACACATGGGAAGGAGACAAGATCTATTTACATTGACTTTGACTTATTCCCCCTTAGTAGGAACCCTCCCCCAGGCCTTAGCTAGAACATTGTCATAAAACTAAACATAGATGGAGAGCTTATACATAGAAGACCCCTACATCTAGGTGAGTTTATTACTCCCTCTTTAACAAGAAGATTATTTTGTGGAATGTAAGGTTAATGAATAACCCTAATAAATATATACTTGTTAATAACCTTACATTATTTCAAAAACCTATCTTTCTACTACTTCAAAAAACCGAAATTCCTCTGAAATCATTAGGGAACTTAAAAAACTCAATTTGGAAATAAGTCAATTATGTTAGTTTAGGAGCCATAGGATCATTTAGAGGACTTGATTTTTTATAATATCAATAAGGCTTTGAAGGGATCCTAATTTGGAATAAGCAAGTTCATGTGGTGATTTGTGTCACTTGCCTTACTTCTAAAAATAAATGGATTTCATCTAATATCTATGTCCCAAATTCCAAATCTAGGAGGACCATTTTATGGAATTACCTTTCTTATTTGAGATCCTTTTCCTCTAAGTGGGACTAGATGATAATTGGGTACTTAAATACACCTCTAAACCCAATAGATAAAAAAGGAGGTAAATTTGAATATAGCGATAACATGGCCAATTTCAATGACTTCATTGCTAATAATAACCTTTTGGATGTGGAGCTTATTAAACATAATATAATATAAGAATATGGGAGGACAACATCTAAGTTAGCCTAGATAGGTTCCTTTTAAATTTAGATTAGAATCTAGGAAGTTATTGTAAATTCTCAGTTCTCTCTAAACTTGGTTCATATCATAATCCAATAGTCTTTATGGAGGGAGAAGTCCCAAAGACAAAAAGAGTGTCTTTTATATTCAAAAAAATCTAGTTGAACCACCCATAGCAATGGGAAATAACCAATAAATGGTGGGAGATGAATATTGAGGGATAAGATATGTTGGTTTTAGCTTTTAAACTTAAGATGGTGAAAATATACCTCAAAAATTAGAATAAGGAAGTCTTCAAGAACATTTTTGAGGAAAATAAGGAAATATCTAAGTCCTTTAAGGAAGTAGAGAAGCTTATCCATGATAGTGGTATGAACTAGAGACTTATCAGAAGGAAATGGAACTTATGAGCAATTTTCGTAACTTGGAAGTTAGGGAAGAAACATTTTAGAAATAGAGGTCTTGAAGCCAATGGCTAAATAAGGAGATAAAAATTAAAAATTATTTTTCCAAATAATTTCTAGGAATAAAATATCTCTTATAATAAAAAAACTAATCAAATAAGATGGAAGCAGATGTAGTAATGAAGAGGAGATAAATATGGAAATAGTTAACTTCTTTTATAGCATTCTCTGAATGGATGTCACTCATCCTCAAGGCTTGGAGGAAATATTTATAGGACTATTTGATAGATTTATTGACTTCAATTACAATTCTAATATACTTAAATAACCAAGCCATGAAGAAGTAAGAATAACCATGTTTTCCATAGAAGGGGACAAAGCACCTGTACCTAATTGTTGCCCTACACTCATTTTTTAGAATTTTTGGGACATTATCTAACATGATGTGGTCGTTGTGGTTTCCAAATTATTCATAATAAATATAATCATGAATGATATCATTAAAAAAAATTGGTTCTTATCCCAAAATAAGATGGAGCTAGCCATTTAAAATATTTTAGACCAATAAGTCTTTGTAATACCTTGTACAAGATTTGTACTAAGACCCTAGTGTTAAGGAAACAACCCTTACTACCAAGTTTTATATCAAGTAAACAAAGTGATTTTATGGATATATGATAGATTTTTGATAATATAATCTTAATTCATAAATTTATTCATTTTTTGTAACATTTTAAAGAGTCAGTATGCTTATCAAGATTGATACTTAGAAGGCATATTATAGAGTTTCCTGGAGGTTCTTCATGTTCATACTCTTGTAATTATAGTCCATGAATCTATTGTGTAATTCATTCTATAAGGAAAATTATGAATATTGAATGCATCAAATTCCTCTATTAAATTTCATACCCAACTCTAATACTAGATATAAACTTGTCATTAAAATCATACTATATTATAAGCTATTTCACCACTATTTCAAAGTCACCTAGCACTTTAACAATCTTAACTTTATTCCTTAGGGAGAATATTAACCATGAACTATTGATTCATACTTAGATACATTGTTCATGAAACTAAATTATAGGAAAAAATCAAATAAATTTGACTTTACTTTGGGGTTGATGAATTCTACACCAAAACCACATCCACTCTAGGATTTAGGCACATCAAATTTCAATATCCACAGATAGTTTTTATCTCTATACTTTATATTTTGATGTGCTAGTTTTACCTGCCATTGACATAGAATCATGTCTAGCCTCCCTTGATAAATGTCTATTCAATCCTAATTTTGAAAATCCTAAACTTTGAAAACTAATCCAAAAAATTTAAATTAATTAAATGTTGTCCAACTTCTTGACCCTCAAAACAAGCCAATGAGTTTATATTTTTGCTTACAATACATCATAATAGACCACACATCTAAATGATGTATTGTGCTTCAGCCAAAAAATATCACCATGTAACTCATCCAAAAAATCATCAATTACTTGTTAGGGAAATGAAATACCTTCCACAGGGTACTAGTAGTCTCACACATTGTTGGACATGTTGGACATTTTGTATTTGATTGGTGCCATACAAAATACAAAATGTAAATATAGAATTCTTTAGCCACCTAGAGATGAAATCCCACTTACCATTATTTAGGGAAATACTCGAAACTAGCCAATGAGTTATATACATCTAGGTATAAATCATGTATGTGGACAAAAATGCATGAAATTGGACTTATACTATCCTAGATGCATATAACTCATTGGCTAGTTTTGAGTATTTCCCTATAGTGTTATTATGGGATGGTCCCTTCATTTTTAGTTTTAATTTTTCATCCATAAAAATATGTTTATTGAGTGAGGTTATTTTTTTTGATGATGTGGTTGGAGCCTCATAATAACTTTAACCCTATGTACACATTCAATAATTCAATATATTCCTTGGACTTGTTATAATAACTTTTTATTTAAATAATTAAGTGTTTTTTTGCATTAGTTTTCAAAGTTACAACTAAGACCAAAGGGATATAATATTCTCAGATTTATTTATGGTCCACTAAATATTATTTGTTCATTATCTTATTTTTGACTTTGAACTCGCACCATCTAATCTCGATTATCCAAGCAAACTATCTTCAACTGTATTGCTACCTAATATTTATAGGTTATTTTCAATAGTTGTCTTAAAGTTTTTTCGAATATTCAAAGGGCCTCTAATAGGGAGATCTCCTCTTCACTTACCTTTTGATCATCTTGGATGAGGTCCTTGGGCATATGTTACAAAAGGCTAGAGAGGATGGGATCATTAATGGTGTTTGAATTACTCCTATCTCTAAGTTGTTCATGCAAAAATAGTTTTTTAATAACACTTTATTATTTTGGACCTCTTCAGTTAGGAAAGCCAAAGATTTTTAAAATATTTTATAAAACTATAGAATGGTTTCTGGGAAAGGTGTTATTTTCTCTTAAACCCTCTTTTTTCCATACACACTTCACCTAAGATTCACACTTGTCTCTCCAAAATCTTAAACTACCAACTTAATTCCTTCCCAACTTCTTATCTTGGCATGCCACTTGTTAAGGAGGGTCTAATCCTTAAGGACTAGAACTCCTTATTAATAAAATTTATAAAAAAATAGTTGGGTGGAAAGAAATTATTTTTCACAAGCCAAAAAATCTTCTTGGTCTAAAATTCTCAATAAAGTATGCCTATCTATTAGATGTCAACATTTACAATTCCTTCTAAGATCATTGATAAAATTTAACAAATAAAGAGAAGGTTTCTTTGGATAAAAAATGAGAAATCATCTAGAATTCCACTAGTTACCTAGCATAAGGTTTACAACCCTAAGAATTGTAGAGGCCTAACACTGAGATGGGTAAAAAGCATAAATCAGTCCCTCCTATTAGAACAAACATACAAGATCCTAAAAGAATATAATGTATAGATCAAATTTATTAAATTCAAGCATCTGACCAATACTTCAAAGGGTTGTTTCATCAAAGAAGAAGTTCCCAACCAAGGATCCAAGTTTTGGAAATTAGTAATCAAACCGAAAGATCTCATTTTCAAAGGATATAAATGGATGGTGGGTAATATAAAAAGTATTAATTTTTGGGATGACCCTTGTATCTTTAATTTTATGATATCATTAAATAGGGGTTGTGATTTTTTAATTCATCACTTGAAAAAGTTATTAGGTTACAAATTAATGGACTACTAGTTGAAAAATAATACAGGAACAAGTTAGAAACTGCTTTATTTACCTGAAGTAACTACGAATCAATCTAGATTTTTTGAAACCTTAAACTCCAAGATTTCAAAAATATATATTAACTTCTTCTTCAAGGAAAAAAATCATTTTTCACTCTAACTTATCTTGTAATTAAAATGTTAAGTAAAGTTTTTTATTGATCAATATCTCCTAGGTCAAAATCCTATTTGTGATAAGTTCTAGGAAAAAGCTTGATCCCTAAAATTGGTGTTTTCTATTCATTGGCTTGTCAAAATAAAATCCTCACCATTGATACCCTACAACTCAGGGGCTTCCAAATGCCTAAAAGATATTGTCTTTGTCTGAATTCAGAAGAATATGCTAATCATTAGCTTCTAGATTGCACATATTCCATCTTGATTTGGGCATCATTCTTAAGTCTATTCAATATTGAATGGGTCCAACTTGGTACCATTTAGGACCTTTTTTTATAGTGGTTTCCATACTAGAAACACAAACATATTAAAATCCTTTGTAACCTATCTTTTCCACATTTTATTTTTGGAATATGGATGGAAAGGAATCATAAAATTTCAAGGAAAAAGTCTAGAGTATGGAGTAAACCTAGACAACATTATCAAGAATATTGAGGAAAACTAGGCTTCTAGGTCATCCGAGAAGGATGACCCTTTGGACGATGAGGAATCAAGCATCCTACTATACCAAAATACAAAACATAAATGAGCATGTAAGTTTAGAAAGATCCATATCATATACTAATATTACAAGAATTGAAATCATACCTTCATTCCATTCATGATAAATGTTGAATCCATCACAAATAAGTTGTCATTGCCAAATTTCAACAAACAATCCACCTGTTATGGGAGTTGGATGCCTAATATGAAGTGAATTTTCCCATTTTGATCAATCTCTTCGTCATTGTATCTTTGATAGACAAACAACATGTCGATATTTGCCACCACCCATTCCCAAATACTTTCTACATCATTGGGACTATACACATATTTCACCTCCTTTATTTAGCATTCTCTATTATATATGTCATCCTTTTTTAGGAAATCATCTTGTTGTGTTTCACCATTAAACATCAAAACTTTCTCATGTACCATATAACAACATTTAAGATGGATAACATTATGAATCCATTCATTTGGCTGGGGGTAATGGAAGGGGAAAAAATGATTTCTTCCCATTGAAATATTCATATTATTATCTGTGGTAATGATTGTCTTGCTTTTCATCATGTTCTTCTTGGTTTTATGTGAGCAACACATGATCCAATATAATGATCATTTGACAGGATGAAATGACACTTATAGACACACCTTATATAGTTTTGACCTAATTAGTTGCTTTTTCCCATATTTGACATTATGGACATATATTTTGGCATGCTATCAATTTTTTAAAGTCCTTTGGCCCATATAAACATCGATATCTTTATGGATATATTAAGATTATCAAGTATATGCAAATTAAAATCCCGTTACATAAATGACATATGAACACAACATAACAACATAAATATATATGTATATATATATATATATATATATATATATATATATATATATATATATTTACTTTATAAAATAGGAGGCCACTTATGTGACACATTCCAAAGTAGTGTTGATCATTGTCTACTTTCTGGGAATAGGTGATGGGTTTTTATGGGATGTGACACACAAAAGTTTATAGGGAATGACTTCTTATTTGATTATCATTTCACAAAGTCATCAAATCTATCACCATCTACCCAAGATACCCACATGTATTTATAATTAATCTTAGTAATTTTTTTTTAATTGATATTATTGAAGTCAAATAAACCCTTGCTTAGGTTTTGAAGTAGATGGTCTAGAATTTGATCCCTCTTTTTTTCCATCTGATCAAATGTATAATAAAAATGTTTCACTTAACCAATACAAAGTAAACATTTTTATTTATTAAATATTTCAATATATTAATATTAGTTAAGTAATAAAACCTACAACATTAATGAACATTGATTCTATTTAAACAAATATGAATGACATATACATATCAAATACTTGATAATTACCAGTGTGATAGAGATTCATAATGGAAGTGGAATCAAAATATCATTAAAAAGTGCATAGTTTTAAGGAGGATGTTAAGATAATTACAACATATACTCATCATTTCATAATTGGGCTATATCCCTTGATTGTTACAAAATTAATATTATAACATATATTCATTATTTCATAATTACATATTCATCAAAATATCATTATAATAGATACTCATCATTGTATAATTCTAAAAAAATATCTTTAAAAATAATATATAATTTATTCCATGAGAGTTTTTACCACATTGGATGAACTTTGTATTGCCTCAACAAAAATAATGGAGAGTATGACTACAACAAGAAACATAAAACATTATAGTGCAATTTTTATTGCATAATAGTTACATTGTTATTTAATTTTAAATCATAAATATTATTAAAATATTTTTATACTTCAAAATACTCTATATGTGTGCTTTATAAATCATGCATGTCAAACTCGTCCATACTCATTTTGACTATTTCCTTTTATTCCTCATGTTATGCTTGTTGTTTGAGTTTTTTGTTTACACAATGTATTTGAATATCATGGACATAAACATATAATAAAATGTAATATTCATGTAGTTTTTTCAATAATCCTCATTTAAAATACCTATTCCATTTCATCTTATCAAAAACTAATTTGGAATCCACCTCCACACAAATACCTCTTTCCTCATGCAAGTAAAAACATAAACCAAGCATGTCTATCAATGCATTATAACTTGATAAGTTTAGACAATCCTCATCAACTAAAAACATACCATAATAGATTATAATGTCATTATCTACAATTAATATCATGTTATTTATCTTAATAGCTCATATTTTTCATCTGTCCAAAACCAATAGATGCAGTTTTTTATTACACATATTGCACTTGTTAGCAAAGCACTGAAAAAAGAATAAAAAATTAGAATTTAAACTACCTCATTTTTACAAGTTCACTAGTTAATCATGCACATCAAAAAAATTAAATATCACAATCCCCCTTTTTCTTATTTTTTTACGTATCACTCAATAAATTTTTATGAATCTATTATTCCATTTCACCACTTTTACATACTAAAAATAAGATATCTAATGCACATTAAGCCTCACAAACATATATCCTTGGATAATTAAAGATTATTTTTATTTGAATCAACTCATGGTGCTAAATGATCAAGTATGCCTCAAAAAATCATACCATGAATCTAAATTCCATGGATATCTTATAGACAAGACACTTGATGTGTTAATGTTGTGAGGCAATTATTCATAGAGATGAAACTTATTTTTATCAAGTTATTAAATTTGTCTCCACAATCCATGTTTCAACCATAGTTATCTAAATGGTGATTATCTATGAGTTTCACAAATATGAAATTGGGGTTTGGATCTATATGCTAATTAATAAGGCAAGGGCACTATCTATAATAGGTTATTCCATCTATTAAGGTTGTTTATAATTATAGTAGAAAAATTATATGTGAACATGAATTTGCCTATGGAAATGAATATTTAGATACATTAGGCCCTTTGTTATTTTAGAGAAGAGAGTAATTTTTTTATGAAATGATTTTAGTTGAAATTGGTTTTCAATGTCTTGATCATGCACACTAATGTAAATAACATTACTAAAAGTAAGTGATATAATGTGTATTGAATGTCACAAACAAATATTTTTGGACAATAAAACATGATTAAAATGTGAATTTGATCATGGTGCTAAAGGGAATGAATTTTTTAGATACATTAATAAATTTTTAATTTGGAGAAGAAATTAGTTATTTTTGATACAATCATTTGATTTGAAAATCATTTTAAATGGCCTAATAGATATGTATGCAAAATGAGGAAGCATACAATAGACATGTGAATTGATTAATAGTATATGCCACCTAATAATGGTATCATAGAATGAAATTATGGTAAGATATGTAATCCTTGACTATATAAAATGTCTCTCAACTAATTTTAGAACTAGTGAATCACTATTGAACTATCCCAAATCATTTTTAGTTTGTGTTTTATTTTCATGCATCCATGTCATTCTAGAGAATGATGGTTTTAAATATGTCAATGTAAAAATGGATCTAAACATGTATCAAGGTTTAATTAGATATGTATAAAACTAAGTGGATTATAAAACTTTACCAATGTTTACACATTACAATTAAATAGATGAAAATAAAACACAAAATAAGAATGACATGTGAATTTCTTGACAATAGGGGCTTTAAAAATAAATGTCACCTAAGTGTAGTTTCATATGATGTAATTATAGAAGGATATGTAATGCAAGACTATAGAAAATATATTTCTAAACTCATTGAAATAGTTAATCACTTTGAAGCCAACCTAGATTATTAATATTTTGTGTCTTGTTTCCATGTAACCTTGTCATTATACTGAATGATGGGTGTAAATACGTAAGTGGAAAATGGATATAAACATGGTCAGAAAGACACATTATAAATATATACCTAATTAAAATGAATAAGGAAAGGTAACCAAGTAACATTTTACATCTTGGTATAACCAGGTATAACAAATTTTACATTTTAATGGATAATCCTAAACACTTTAAGAACAATAATTGTCTACAAATTCAATCTACTTTAATACATAGAACAAGAGGATCCTATGTAATACCCAATTCAATGAAAATGTGAAATGATAATTAATTCAAGGATAAGACCAATGACTTAAGTAAAATTTCAATGTCAAAGTAAAATTATATCATATCATAATACTGATCACAAAAATTATTCATCCCATCTTAAAACTAATAATTCTTTGAATGGATCCATGCAAATTTAAAAAAAGAAAGTTGTGGAGAATGATAATTAAAAATGTGTAAGGAATATTCTAAAGTTATTTGATGATTATTCCTATAGTCATAAGGTCAATAAGTTATTGAAATATTAAATTCCAAATAAAATTAGATTAGATGAGGATATATATCACATCAATTATTAATTCCATCAACAAATAAATATTTTAGATGCATCTACACAACATAGAAAGAGAAAAGGGAGTGAGGAGGATGATGAAAAAAGACAAGTAAATCTTTGAATCAATGATGGGAGGATATATAACTAGGTGAGCACATAAGATACAAGTATAATTATTTGTGGAAGTGAAGGGGAAGAGCTTAACCATTTTATAAGTCTCTATTGGTGTGTTTCCTTTGTATGAGAGTCATGCTTCCTTTGTATGATAGCCTTGAATTCTAACCATATTGAGATAATTTTTTATTTATGTCCTTTTTTTGGTTTAATCACACAAAATAGGGTGAATATAAGGTATACCAAGTGTTTTTATTATTATATTCAAATGTCAATGCTTAATGGCTTGCCAATGTAGATGACATGCATTAAAGGGTGACATGGATCATCAACAAGTGGAAATGGGCCCCAAGAAAATGGATGTTGAATAAAAAATGGAATGAGGGGTCATTTCATTAATGTTTATTTTCAATAATCCCCTATCAAAGAATTCACATATATGTTTACAAATTTGGATGATGCCAACACACACTAAGTTTGTTTCTTGGTTAAGCTCACCCATTTAATCTAGGAAAGATAAATTAGCCAAGGTTAACTAGCATAAACATACTAGTATGTGCTAGCATCATAAATTTGGGTCCCACTATGTACCATGCTACTTAAAAATGTATCAACTTACCATCAATTTTCTCTATTAATAGCTTGATAATGTGGCATAGTTTTTAGATTCAATCATTGCCTAGAAACATGGCATGATGGTGGTAGTATGGGTGACTATTAAAAAAAACTAATCCCTCTTAAGTCTTTAGAATGTGTTATATTGAATTCAAGTACCAGAGTGACACCATTCGATGTGAATAATTATTTTAGAATTACAACCACCACTAATATTTGTTATGAAATAACATTGTTTATGCAACGCAATTGATCATCTTTACATAGGTATGGTTGTAAGATATTTTTAGTTTAGGTTGGGAGTTGGGAACTATGGGATTTATGGAAGGAGAAAACTACATTTCCACTAGAAATATTGTAAGCCTTGGCTAGCATCAACTCGTTAATTATGATCCCAAGGTGAATCGTATTATTTTTCCATCAATTTATTTCTACATCCCTTTTTCTATGCCCAATTTTTAATTTTGATCCTAAAGTTTTTACTACTTCAAGAATGACATAATTTATAATATATAACCCTTTACAATATGTATATCATTCTAATTACATCAATAAATGTCAGAAGAATAGTAAAAACTAAATAAGATAGAGTACAAATAAAAAAAAAATGTAACAACTATCAGAGATATAATAGAAGCTAGTGGAGAAGACAAATATAATATAGCACATAAACAAGTATAAAATATATTAGAGAAAATAGAAGAGTAACAACTGACTCAGTGGGTTGATAAAAGAAGACAAAAAGGAGAATAGAATGAAAACAATAGCAAGAGGAATATTATTGATGATAATAGTAAAAAAGGAGTATATTTAGCTTAATATCAGCTTTGTAATTGTCTTTTGTAAACAATTGTAGTTGTATTTGTAAAGGAGTTTTCAAACTCAATATATATGTATTTTAAGTGTTTTAGACTATCTTTTCCCTATCCCCTATTTTAGTCTTTTATTTTATTGCTATGTTGTTTGCTTGTTTCCTACCTGGGCCTACACATTCTATATTTTTTTTTCCAATAATTGGTATCAAACCTGATAGGTTGTGAGCCTATTTAGACATGGTAATAGGTAGTTCAGGTTCATGGTAGCATCCCCTCACATTGTATACAAAGAACTACGATGTGTGGAGAATCAATATGAAAACTATATTCCACTCTCAAGAGTTATGGGAGTTAGTTGAAGGTGGATATAATGAGGTTATATGCCTAACATCCTTCAATGCATTATAATACCCATGAAAAAAATAATGTATTGAAATGAAATAAGATAAATTATGCCAAGGCACTTAGCTACATGCAAATGACACTAGTTGATTCAATATTTCCTAGGATAGAAATAGTTATCTAGTCCAAACAATCATGGGACATTTTGCAAAATGCATATCAAGGGAGTGATAAGGTGAATCTTGTTAAGTTTTAGCTCTTAATGAGGGACTTTGAGATATTATAAATGAGGGATAATTAGTCTATCAATGACTTCTTCACAAGGATAATGAATATTTTCAACCAAATGAAGACATGTGGTGATACCCTGGAAGATCATATGATCATAGCGAATGTGATGAGGATTCTTATAATCAGATTTGAACCTAAAGTGGTTGCAATTGAAGAGTCAAAATATTCTGTGGAAAATGTTAATAGATGATCTAATGGGTTCTTTGGAAACCCATGAACAAAGGTTGAATAGGCCATCCACCTCTTTCCATGAGCAAGCATTCAAGACAAATGTGAATGTGAAAGGAAAGGTGAGAGGATCAAAAAATAGATGAAGAGGAAGAAATCTCAATAGTCAATATGGTGAAAGGCATAGCCATCAAGATTCACATGGAAAAAGAAGAGGAAGGAACAACAACACTTCTAGAGGAGGATCTACACAAGGATATGATAACTCTAGCATCTAATGTTATTATTACAAGAGGTATGGACACTATGCTAGTGAGTGTAGAAAGGAGTATGATATCAATAGGTAGAATTCCAAATTCTCCAGAACACAAGAGGTTGAACCTAATAGGAATGAGAAAGGTAAATGTTTCTTTATAACATGCAACATTTCTAAGAAAGTGGTAAAAAAACATGGTACTTGGACAATGTTTATAGAAACAACATGAATGGGAACAAAGAGATATTCAACCATAGTGATGAGTCAATCAAATTAGAGGTAAAGATGGGAAACAATGATAATATTTCCATCATGGGAAAAGGTAACATATCTATTTGTACCAATCAAGGTGATAAAAGCCAAATTCAAGATGTTTACTGTGTACCTAGGCTGAAGAACAACCCTAATAACATTGACAATATTATCCAAAAGGGGTACAAGTTTAGATTTAGGAACGGATAATGTATCATCTTTAATATGAGTGGCTACAATAGATAGATTGTAGTAGTCAAGATGACAAGTAATCAGATGTTTCTATTGATAATGAAAAGTGAGCTCAAATTAGTATTAAAAACTATGGTAGTTGCCTCTACTCTTTGACACCTGAGGTATGGGAATTTGATCTTTAGATTGTTTTTCCTTTTTCCACTTTCCATCCATACACTATCCTCTTGAAACCATTAAACCCAAGCTTATTCTTCTTAGTTTTTACCCATTCTTATCATTTAATATGTTTTATCCTTCATTTCTTACCTTAGCACCCCTTTGAACTATCAATTATGATAGGTTTACTAGATTGATCTAGCATAGTTTAGGGACTTTTTCTCTCATTTAGTTTATTGGCCTGTCAACTGACCTAGCACAAACCTAGTGAGTTAGACTTGAAAACATTCTAGGTCGACCGGGTTGACCTAGCACAATTGATGTTCCAGAATGGTTTTAGGGTAAGATACTACTATATATACAAGGTAATTTAACACCATTTTTAAGAGTGAATAACTAAGAGAATAAGTGTAAATGAACATCTGCTTATTAACCATTCTACTTGGGGAATAAATATTTAAGGTTGAATACTTTCTTTGAAGCTTCAATCTCATCTTGTGGATAAGTATTTTGGATGCTTGGACAGGTTGTGTAGGCTAGAGCTAATTTATCTTAGTTATCCTTACCAAGACAATCTCTTGCGAATCACCTTGGCCAAGGGGGAGATTGAGTCTCGATAGGTTCATATTCAAAGGTAAGTATTCCTAACTTTATTCTTCCTCTGTAAGAGTAGATAGATAGAAATTTTTAATTCTTCTCTTCCATGTATTAGGATTTCTTATACATTGACATGAGTATATGTCTTCTATACATGTTTTGTTTAGTTTTTTATTTTATTTTATTTCTAACCCCCACTTTGTGCCACAAGCTTTAGTGAGCACTATATTAGATTTAATTTTATTTTAATTAGATTAATGAAATATTAAATCATATGACTCTTTTAAGGTTGTTATGCAATTTTTTTAAACTATAGGATTTGGAACCCTATCTCACATAGTGTGTTATGAAAAGTGATACCCTAATTATCTCTATCAGATCCTCACATTAATCATGATATCATTTAACAATTGTATGCTCCCCAATTGGAAGAATAGGTATGCTCTATCCCATTTGATCTAGGATAGATTTATGGACTGATGCATTTCTGATTACATATATTCTAGTGAACCCAACATGAATCAAACCCTTATAGGATTTATTTCACTTATTTCATTTCTATTCATCATTATTTTTATCTTATCTTTAATATGTTATATTGACCCTATTGACCTAGTTTATTTATCTCTGTCCATAGGTTTGTAAGAATAGGTAATTGGCTTGACCAACTCGATCTAGTATAGCTTTTTAGAACTTATAAAAAAATATTCAGACAACTAGACTGACCAGCTCAACCTAGTGCAATTTTCAAGTTTCTAGACTTCCATTCTAGCCTACTAGGTTGACTAGGTCAATCTAGTCTATTTTTAGCACTTTTCATCAAATTTTTGTATTGCTTGATCGACCAGCTTAACCCAATTTACAGTTTTTTGTCAATTTTATCCAAGGTTATTGATCAACAATATTCTCATTTTTTAATCTCTAAACCATTCATGTTAGTTTCTATTCTTTTGTATCTTTATTTTTCTATGCTTTCCTTTCACAATTTACAGTCTTCAAAACTACCCCCACATAGTCAACTAGGTCAACCTTATGGACCTAGTTTCATGCTCTGAGTTTTATAAAATAGCTAGGTCAACCTGACTGACCTAGTTCATTTTCAAACTTTGCTTCCAAAATACAAGTTTGACCCCATTGTATATGTTTGTCATATAGTTTCTCAACTATACCTTGTTTCAAAGTTGAAATGAACCATATATATTAATCACATATTTCTTTTCAATTGTTTACATGCTTATAATAGTTCACATAGTCTAATTATGGGATTTTAAATTAATTGCTTAGTTACATTATTTATATTCTTTTGTACATATGGCCAAACCACATAAAAAGCAATAAGCATTTAAATATTTGACTACCCAGGCCAAGATACTTGGATTTCATCACCAAGGGGGAAGCCAACTTGATTCTCTAGTCAAGTATAAAGTGTGGTTTATGGTATATTATGGCTAATAATTAAACTTCCTTATCACTATGGTGTGTGAATTGATGGGGTAGGCCCCAATACCAAGCTTGTATCATTACCACTACAACCCCTTTCATCCTAAAATTACTTGAAACTATCCATAGATTGTTATCCAGTAATATGCTTATAGCCAATCTCCCTTTCACATTTAAAATCATTCTTAATAATCTAATCAATATTCTAGGTTGACCAAGTAGCTAGCTTTACTTTCAATTTGATTTCTTTCTCTTTGACTAATTATGTGTGCAAAAGATTGCATTAGCCAATGTTAGTGCAAGATTTTGCTTTATGTGCATCAATTAGATTGGCCAACATCAATTCAATTGACTATTTTTTTCCTTTTTAGTACTTACTACTTTCTTACATTACTTGAAATTATCTTAATTTAATTCATATCTTTTTATCAACTTTATTTTCTTCCCTATCTACTAGGCTAGGTCAACCCTATCGACTTAATATCTTTTTTAGCCCCTATACATTATGTTAGGTCAACATGGTTGAGCTATTGCTATTTATAGCATCTTTAACTCTTTCTTCTAGTCACTATTAGCTAAAATGGGTTGATCTTATGGACCCATTACAATTTTATAGTCTATGTTTTGCACTAGGTCAACCAAGTCGACCTAGTACTATTTTAGTCACTTTTTGATTCTTTGCTTTTTCATCTTGCTTCTTCTTATTTTTTCATCATGGACTATCTATTTGTTGAAAACATTAAATTTTAGACAATAGATATGATGGAATTCACCAATCCTAATAGGGTATCTAATAAACAAAATAAGGCCCCTTTCATAAATGCTAATAATGTTCATATTATAACCTGCATGATGGACTATGGGACCCCTCCTCATACTGCTTTGCAACAAAACCCTCCTTTTCTCTGAGAGGATCAACTTGAGTTAGAGTATACTCCTAAAATTCTTTTTTTAATTATGTAATTCCCTCAACATAGAGGGAATTATCCTTCCACTATATATAACCTTTTGATTAGCTATCAAATTGAATAACCTCATTCTCCTACTCCCACTTTCTCAATTAGATTTGGGGGTACCTATTTACTTGATTCTCAACCTCTTCCTTCAATCTTGACTCCTTCTTAGGCCATGATGTCTTCCTCTTTAACTTCTTCACCTCTATACCTATTATCTCAACTAACATGGTAGATTCTACATCTAATGGGCCTCTCATAAGATCCACTATCCTTAATCCATCCACTAGTTCATTTTTTTCTACCTAAGGCACTCATGATTCTAGTTATTATTCCTCTCAACCATTTACTAGTCCATCTTTTGCTTCACAAGAAAAATTTGACACTAGTGTCTCAAATTCTCATAGCTCTTCTCAAGCTCATATCAACATTAATACTGGTACCTAAGCCATTAACACCAACACAAACACTAATACTACTTCTTTTAATAACACTAATCAAACTCATCAACTATTGTTGCAAACTCTTAATCAAATGAACACATTCAAAGCTTATACTATGGTTTAAATGATGCGATGACAAAATGACCTTCTTAATCTTCAATCCAATCCTCAACCAATGACTTGGGGCATACATAAACAAAGTGTTCCTCCTCCCCCTCTTCAAGATTCTCAGGGTAATATCATTCCTCAACCTCCATTGGTTAACAAAGTCATCAAGCATTTACAAAATGAACCTCTTACCACCCAAATTTCTAACATTGACATTGGAGGTATAACACCTACAATTTCTTAAAATGGATAAACCAATCCTACTATTCACCTCAAGACATTTGGAAATCTTTATAAGGATTGGGTCAAGTTAAATACCTTTGCCACTCCCAAAATCTTAGTCAAAACCCTCACAAGTGATGCCTTGGATTACTACAAATAACTGAGAACACACTTTATCACTATTTTGGAAGACTTAGTAAATTCTTTATTTCAATAATTTGAAAATAGTGATATTCCATAGAACACTTTGGCCCATTTCATCAATTACAAACAAAATGAAAAAAAAAAAACTGCCCATGCCTTTATTAAAAGATGGAATAATTTGTCAAAAAAATGTGAACATAACATGGTGGATGATAACCTCTTTCATCTCTTTAAAAATTCCTTATTTCCTAAATTTTAATATCGAGTTTGTACCCTTTCTCCATGTACCTTGGAGGAAGCTATTGACCAAGCCAAAAGACAAGATTTCATCATGCATCAGTTTGAGCCACCCCAACCTTTGACAGGACCTGACCTATTATTTAAGAACTAAAATCACAATATTATCAATGATGGCGTTACCAATTCATTTGATGCCATTTATAATGTTCATGTTTTCATTCCTATCCCTTCTTCAAACATAACTCCTTCTCAACAATACACTAATCTTCATTTCTCAATAAGAAACATTAATATGCATAAGCCTTTATCCTTGACCAAATTGCTTAAACAACTACCCAAGCCTCTTTCCTAAGAACTTGACCCTACTCAACGTATGAAATCATGGTATGATCCTAATAAGTTTTTTTGGTTTCATGATAGATAGGGTTACTCTCACAAGACTTGTAGATAGCTATGTAACTTAGCCATGGACTTTCTTCTTGGCCCAAATTTTGATCATGATTCCATTATCTGTAAGTGTCAATAAGCTTATGATATTACTTTCAAATATTATAAATAACATGATAAAAACTAATCCTTAAATCAAGAAAATTCTCATTTATCTATCTATAAATAACCCTTGCCTAATCATCAACCAATCCAAAAAATTCAAGACAAGCCTACTTCTTCCATTAATAACGTAGAAAATCTTGTTGAACCAAATTTTGAAGATAATGTGGTTAGCATGAATAATATGCAAAGAGTGGTGGCTTTCATTGATTTGTAACCTATCTACACTCCTCCTTCCCATAAGATATATTGTGTTATCCAAGATTCTTTTCCAACTCTTCTAAATGAATTGGGTCAAGAAGATATTATTTCTTTTGATTATTTGATTTATGATTCTCCCTTAGATGACACATCTCATACTATTTCTACTTCCCTCCCATCATCTTCTAATACTAATGAAAATCCAATATTTACAAAAAAATCTTCTTCCAAATTTCAAGATCAATCTAAACCAACTACCTTTTCATGACCAAATAATTTACAACCTTCTTCTCAACCTTCTATTTCTTATCATCATAAATTTCAATGCTCTTTGGATCAACCTTCTAAATATCTTCTTAATCTTTATGCACCTATATATAAAAATATAATTATGGGTTATGATGACTGGGATCCCAATACAGAACTCACTAATCTTCCATCTCATATACCTTTTCTTGAACTGATGAGGACATCTTCATGTATAGAAACCACCTCATGCAACTCTTATTCAAGATGAATATCCCTTGCTCTCCTCTAGTAGGATGAGAGGATACTTTATCTAGATCTAATGATAGTATCTTATAGTAATATGAAGATATGTCCATTAATGTTGACGCAACCATAGCTAATTGTCTTTCTTTATGATTTCCTATTGCATCTATAATTTTTGATGAGATTCTACTTCATGTAGATGATCATCCATTATTTATTAGCACCTAAATCATTGATATTCAAGTTAAGCATGCCTTTATTGATAAGGTTTTTGGCACCTATATCAATTCCCTTGATTTAATTAAGACACATGGGTATTCTAAATGTAATCTCAAGTCTACAAATAGCACATGCCAAGAATACAATAAAAGATAAATTCCTCCATTAGGGTGTGTGTGGCTTCCCATTACCATCCCACCTATCACCATTCACATGAAGGTGATTATTTTTAACTTTTCCCTTTCACATAAAATCATGCTTGGTAGGCTGTGGAATCATTGTATACTAGCTATCACATCTTTTGCTTGCCAATGCATTAAATTTACTCATAATAGATCCATTTACTAAATTCAAGGAGACATAAACCCTTAGAATTTTAAACAATCCCAAGATCATGGTGTCTTCAAGATTCCTACTCTTGAGCCTTTTCCTAGTTTTCAATTTCATGAGTCACAACATCTCAAATTTTTGGTCAACTCAAACAGAGGTTACAATGGGCATCTTGAGCCCATTAGTAACATTCCTCCCAACCTTTTAGACTCTAATGATGATGAGCTTGACAAGATTAACTTAAAGATCAAAACTTCCAATCTCTTACCTCATCTCATCTTGTAGCTTCCTATTTTCTTACAACCTCATTCTTGTAAGTCTCCTTGTGATGACATTCTCGTAGTCTTAAAGAAGACTATGCACTCTATTCACCAAGCTTCTTCCAATGACAAGGTCATTTTAACCTGTGTCATCAATATTCATACACCAAATTATTATGATAGCTATTCTTTAGATGATCCTATTTTAGGTGGCCTTATCTAAGCTTGTGATGCTGAGATTTTTTATTACCACTCTTCTTTACTTGAGTATTTTCATGCATCTCATCATTCTCTTTCTTTTGTAATTCCTGATTCTTACATTTTCCCTATTTATCATAGGCTAGAGATGGTGCCAATACCTCTAGTTTATGAGGATTCACTTAGGACCATACTCTTGGATCATGATATGACTAAATCTTATCACTTTTCCTCACCTACGACAGTCCTCCTTAGAACTTTTACACATCTTGCCCCTCCTTTAGTAGGGCTAGATGTAGTTAAGCCTATTCCTTTTCCTCCAATCTCTTACCTCATCTCATCTTGTAGATTCCTATATTATTACAACCTCATTCTTGTAAGTCTCCTTGTAATGACATTCTCGTAGTCTTAAAGAAGACTATGCACTTTATTCACCAAGCTTCTTCTAATGACAAGGTAATTTTTACCTATGTCATTAATATTCATACTCTAGATTATGATGATATCTATTCTTTAGATGATCCTATTTTAGGTGGCCTTATCTAAGCTTGTGATGCTGAGATTTTTTATTACCACTCTTCTTTACTTGAGTATTTTCATGCATCTCCTCATTCTCTTTCTTTTATAGTTCCTGATTCTTGCATTTTCCCTATTTATCATAGGGTAGAGATGGTGCCAATACCTCTAGTTTATGAGGATCCACTTAGGACCATACTCTTGGATCATGTTATGACTAAACCTTATCACTTTTCCTCACCTACAACAGTCCTCCTTAGAACTTTTGTACATCCTGCCCCTCCTTTAGTAGGGCTAGATGTAGTTAAGCCTATTCCTTTTTCCACTCTAGTTGAACCTGTTTCCTCTCCTAATTTTATTGTAACTTTTCCTACTTCTCACCCTAGTGTTCCTCATATTGAGCCTAGTTCCATTCCTTCCTCATCATCACCATCCCTTGATGATGGTTTTCTTATACTACCTAAGATGGATCTTTTTCCCACCAAATGGGCTGATGAGTCCTCTTCAGTTTCTTCCATTCCTATTTCACCTCCTTTTGTGAGTGCTCCTAAAACCACTCACAAGCATATATGTTGCTTCCATAAGATAGGTAATCAATCCTCTACCCATTCTCATAAGTTTCTATAATACCTTGATACCTTGTGTCCTTACCTATTATTAGACAAAGCCATACCTCCCCCAAAGGTACTTCATGAATATTTACCTAATTATGATGAGATATATTATCTATGGCACATATATGGAACATATCACATCTACCATTTCCAAATTCTTCAACATCTTAGAGATCACCTTATAGCCATCACTAGACCTTATACCACTCCTCCCATAGATTATTCTTGCAAGAAGGCTCATCCTTCTTCTCCCATGGCTTCACCCTTAGTGGTTCCATCACCTCCTATGGTCCCTTCACCACCTTATGTGCATCCACCCATTATTCCTTCACCTATGGACCTTCCCTCACCTATAGATCCTTCTCCACCTATGAGTCCTTCACCTATGATTCCTTCTCCTATAGATCCTAGTTTCATGTATTCTCCTAACCAACCTTTACCTAACTTTGCTCCTCAACACAATCCTTTGAGCATTCCTACTTTTTCAGTTGAGGAGATCAGAAAAGAAGTATTTTCCCAATATTCACTAAAGATTGATTAGACCTTAGAAAAAATTTAATTATAGCTTCAAAGAGACTTATCTATTGTATTGGATAATGTGTGTGTACATATTTACCAATATCTATAAGCACATGCATGGTGATTTCTCATTTATATTTAGATTAGATGTGTGCTCCAATATTATTTCTATTTTATTATATCATTTAGTGATGTATCCAGTTCTTTATTATCTTATATCATGTGTTTCCTTCTTTTTGTACTATAGTTAGCTTATGTTATTTTACATTTATCATATGATTATCTTTTCCTTATCATTGATATTTTTTCCCTTATCATTTCTTTATTTTCCTTTATATTTTTTCTCAAAACTCTTCCCTTGTATCTTCATGATTGTTCGCTTTCTTATCTTTATTTTTCACAGATAGCTGTCATGGTGACTTGTTTATATTAACCCCCCTTCCATTTGATTTCTATATCATATTACCATGTGATCAATTCACAAGCATTATTTCTCATTACTATTTATTTTCACTTGTCCTCCTTTGGATCTCTTTTTTCCCTTCTGTTTTCCACATACTAAGCATATACATAGTTGAGACTTGAGATCACATGCTCAGTCCATTGTCAAGACTAAGTGTTCTAACCAGTCTTTATTCTTGGGTCACTTAGCTTCCTTTAGCCTTAGCCTATATCTCATTCATGTGTATAACTATCTCTCTCATGATTGGTCATTCCAAGTCTGTATGGAGTAGGAATCTTAAAAATACTTCAAAAGAAAGTTAATATCCCAATCATTTAAATGAAATATAATGATATCAAAATGAAATAATATTGAATATTATTAAAAGTCTAATCAAACTAAAATCCATGATTAAAATCAAATTTACTTCTTCTAGTCGAAGCTCAAAATCTACAGTTGGCCTCATGATAGAGTCAAGGTCATTTGGAGTGTAGTAGGATAGTAGAGTAGAAGAGGAGAATAAGAAAATATTTTAGTGTTACCTCTTTTTTCATGAAAGTACCCAATCTTTGTAGTAGATCAAAAGCTCTATAAGGGGTCTTAAAAATCAAGGACAATGTTGTGGGAAGGTAGGTCCATTTTACTTTTCCTTGTACCAATCTACCATCATGAGTTGACCTTAGTAGCACACATATTTATCTACAAATCTTTGTGTTTATAGCAAATGGGTTTCCTTTGTATATATGTAACCACTAATTACTTAGTGTCTTTTTATGTCTTTAGTATGCGACTTTCGTCCAAAGGTCTTCTCATAAGATGCCTAAGTATAATTTCTTAAACTACCTTTTTAATTCATTTTCCTTCATATTTCCTCTTGGGAAATATTTTTTTGCTTACTGATCACTCCCCATGGGATTTCATTTGTGAGTTTCTTTGTAATACCTCGGATAGGACCCAATATTCCTCACAAATTACCACATTTTCCATCCTATTACCCACATCCTCGATTTACCATTACTTATCCTTCTACTTACCAATGATGTTTTGGTAACCCTTTGGTTTTTATTTTTTGAGGTTTAGTGTAAGACTATGGATAAGACTTCGTCCTCCTCACATAATTTTCCAATAATCAAGTCACCATCCACATTTACATGTTTCAAATATGAGATAAGATTCGATTGATTATGAGGTTACATGTCATTAACATACTTCCCATCTTGATATTTAGTATGTTTTATGCTTCATTTTTCTTTTACCTTTTAATCATCTTATTTTCCAAGTGCATGTAATATTACAACCATTTCTTGAATTTCTCATACTTCCTAGATTGAATTAGTATGATAAATTTAAGACAAATTTTATGCAATTTTTTTTTTTCTTTTGTACTTCTCATCATGATATAGTATAATTGATTGACTTAATTTTGATTTGTTTTCATTACCATTTATGCCCTTTTACATACCTTCCATTTTATTACATTGTTTGTCATACTTCCCAACATGATATTTATTATGATTTTACTTTTTTTAATTTGGTGCTAAAAAAATTAACATTGGTTTAAAAACAAATCCCCTTTTACCATCTTGTTTTCAATTTTATTGGATTTTATACTTAGTCATTTGTTTTATTACACATTTCCCAAATTGAAATAGTGTATATTATATTTTTGATTGATTATAATTTTCTAGGTCCTTTTCACCTATTTATTTTTAACCATGCATATGTACTCTATAATGCTATAAAAGAAACCACACCAAATATATTTACTCTATCATAAACAACAAAGCTAAATACATGTGTTAGAAAGAAATATATCCTATGCATCCACAAACACAACCATAATAAAGACAACATACATAACCAACACCAATAAACTAAAATAATACATCACATATATACCATGAGTTTGATACAACCTATAACATCATATACAAATCCTTAGCACTAGGGTTGAGCTTCACCCTGTCTATCTCATGTCCTAGCCACACTGCCTACTGAGGCATCGGTTTGACTCCTTATAAATTTATACTATAATAAGGAAATCTAATATCTCATTCCCTCTACCTATCCCTATAGGTATGCTATATTCACCTATGCCTTCACCAACTCAACTTGTGTCATTATATGTGCATGTGTCAGCTGAGTTTGCATCATTGTATATGCCTACATCATCCATGTCACTATCTCTAGATGCTTATCTCTCTCATTTGGTAAGGCCTACTAGGCCTATATCTCACCTACACCCATATCTATTGGTGGTCGTACCCTTTTTCTCTACACATGTATATGTCTCGCTACCTCACCAGCTAGTCTAAACTAGCTCATCTAAGTTGGGAAAGATGGTACACTTATATCCTCTAGTGTCATGGGGTCATATGGTTATATAGTCTTCTATAGGATGTCATGGAAGGTTCCCCTCATCAAGGACCCCCATCTCTCCTTATCATCCTTAGGCATGCCTATAAAATCACACTAGATAGATATTAGATCACTATCATATCTCATAATATCTATCTATATCTCTCTACTACCAAATGAAAACTTAAGAAATAATTCAACCATTATCATAATTATTTGTGTCTCAATTCCTATTATATATTCATCTGCATGATCACCTAGCATATTCTCCCCATCTGCATGGCCTCCTCATACCTCCTAAATGGGTCACCTCCTCAGCTCAAGCCTATATGTCATGGCTCATGTCAATATCAACCTCCATCTGAATGGCGTATCCATCATCTCCTTTAGCTTGTCTATGGGATCATTCAAGATGTCTATAGTCTCCACTCTCTCCTATCTCCATCACCACCATGTCCTAAGTGGCCACTACTCATCTCACTATGGGGTTGGTAGTGGTACATATGGTATCTTTTCCTCCATTACCTCCTCCTCTACCACTCATCATGCTTGACCAGTCCATGGTCACTCTTGACATAGCCTTAATGTCAATATCACTATCAGTGTTCCAAGTCTTCTCTTCCCTCATGAATCTCTCACATGTTGAGCCTATTAGTCAAGCATTAGTATTAGTGTCACTAGATGAGGTAGGCCCATATGGCCTAGCACCTATGCCATTGAATGTGGATCTTTCCACCATGTATAGTGTCTAATTACCTCTCTCCTCTTTTACATAGGTGTAATTATGTGCTAAATCATCCATGTACCTGTTATATGCCCATACAATTGCCACATGATGTATACATGTTTCATTGACTATAAATATGGTGTGAAAGGTATAACACATGATATATGGTCCTCTCTCCATCTTCATACTTGAGGTAACCTATCATCGATCGCATGGGGCAACCCAACTGGTTGATATATGGGAAATCTCTCATATATCCATGTTGTCAATAGTATGATCGATCCTATATTCTTCTAAGCTCTAAGAAACATCTTGAATAGATCATGTATGAAATATACCCAAATGATAGAACCTATATCATATAATACTCCCTCCTTCAGCATCATCCTACTCAAGGTTATCATGAATAGTGGTACCTTACCATCCAACTTGTGGTAGAGCACTTGTTGTGTCATAAGGCCTATCACCACTTTCTAGATTTCTTGAACCTATGATATATACACATCATCCATACTAACTTTCAATCCTCTCAATATCATCTTTCATCCTTTACCCCATATGGTTAAGGCTCTCCTCTCCTCTAAGCTATTCGATATCCCTATGGTCACTAGTGCTCCTACTATGGGTAGCCCAAGGATGACATAAAAATCCTCTAGTGTGATACCCACCTCTATCACATCCCCATCTACCTCCCATATGAAGGTGTTAGTCAATCATTCACATCATCCAAGGAACATGACTAATAAGTCACTGCTAAGGGGGATCCTACACATATCATCTATACCTCCTAGACCCATGGCTACCAATCTAGATCTATCTCCATCTGACAATTTATGCAACAACTCTAATAACCAAGACATGCCCACTAACCTTTAGAATCTGGATCATCTCTATAACCAAGAAACATCAAAGGATGTATTAGTTCTTCCATGTCATGTATAATCACAATATGTTCTTTATACATTATTTTTACAATTTTTAATAAAAAACAAGCCTAATTATTATTACTTATTCATTTTATTTAGTTTATCTTATTTCTAGCTTATTTTGTCTCTATTGCCCTCCTTTGGTCATTTTGGGCCATTCTATCCCTCTTTCGGCTTTCTACATGCTTTTCTATGCTTATTTTAGTTCCCTAGTCAACCTAGTTTGAACAAAAACATTCCTATTTTTGTCATAGTTGACTTCAAATTCTAAGTCAACCCTCTTAATTTCCCATCTCTGGTTCTAAATTTTCATTTTGGCTCTTATGGACTAGTTTCTCACTCTATTGTAGCTTTTCAACCTATAGATTACACTAGGTCGACCATACCTATTTGGCCAACCACATGGATTCTACCTTGTTTTATCTTACTAAGTTGACCTGGTCGACCTAGTACATTATATATGCTGACCTAATACATTTTTTCTATAATGTGTATTTCACTCACTTTCTTCCTAAACCCTTCTAGCCCATTTTCCATCTTCCTATTTTATATCCTTAGCTACTAATTTTGTTCAATTTTGATATATACAAATGCCTAAAATAAAATTTTATCAAAAAATCACTTAATTCAATATAAAATTTTAAAAGCTGGTTTGAGATCTGTAGCTACATCCCTGTAGTGCACCTGCTACCACCTCTAGATGTCCTCCTTGTCTAGCATGTCATTCCATCAACATCTTAGCCTTTCTTGGTCTCAAATATCTTCTTCATCTCTTTTACAATTCAAAATACAAAATGAATTCTCTTTTTCCCTATTTAAAACCACTTCTAAATTCTTTCATTTATTTTCAAGTAGATTCCTTGTTTTGCCTATATCTTTGTTTCTACTCATGCATTTTACAAACCATAAAATTCCCTAGAATCATGATGATGTAGAGATTATTTTCCACTATAATATGCCTATCTTAAAAAAAATTGATTTTTGGCTATTTTTTACACTAACTTCTATAGGTTCACCTAATGTACTCTACATTAGACTCCTTCATTTCTTATAGTCTACTTATTTACCTACAACACTAAGGTAAGTTAAAGGTGTGTGTTTTTCAATACAATTAATTTATTTATATTATTTTCTACTTATTTCACCATACTTAGCATTATTGTTATGTGTTATCATGTTTTATTTTGTAGCACCATCCTATGTTGTATTTACATGATATGTGATGAGCTTCAACTAGGGTATATGTATACAAATAATATTTTTAACTTTTATTGATTAATAACACTTCATATCTTATAGGACCCTATTTAGTCTCAATCTCTTTGAGTGTATGCCTTAAGTGATTCATTGGGAAAGGGGTGGGTAGACCATAAATACTTCATAAGATTGTCCTTCCTTTTGCCACTTGCCATGCACACACTAGCCTCTTAAAACCATATAACCTAAGCTTATTATTATTAGTTCTATACATTCCTATCATTTTCTATAATTTATCCTTAATTTTCTTCCTTAGCACCCTTTTAACCTATCAGTTATGCTAGGTTAACTAGGTTGACCTAGAATAGTTTATGAACTTTTTCTCTCTTTTGGTTTGTTGGCCTCTTGACCAACCTAACACACACCTAGTGAGTTATACCTCAAAATATGTTAGGTCAATCAGATCGACCTAACAAAACCAACATTCTTAATTATTTTTAGGGTAAGATACTACTATATATAAAAGGTCATTTACTACCATTTATAAGAGTGAAGAATTAAGTGAACAAGTGAGAATTAACATCTTCCTATTGACCATTCTTCTTGGGAAATAAAGTTTTAGGTTTCAATACTTTCTTCGAAGATATGATATCATCTTGTGGATAAGTATTTTTGATGATTGGATAGGCTATGTAGCTTAGAGATAATTAATCTTAGTTATCTATACATACCATGATAATCTCTTGCAAAACACCTTCGCTAAGGGGGAGATTGAGAATCAACGGGTTCATCTTCAAAGGTAAGTATTCCTAACTTTATTCCTCCTTTGTAAGGGTAGATAGATAGAGCATTTATATTCTTCTCTTCCATGTATTAATATTTTTTATACATTAACATGAGTATATATCTTTTATACATGATTAGTTTAGTTATTTATTTTGTTTTGTTTGAAACCCCCACTTTATGCCACAAGATTTAGTGAGCACTAGATTATATTTACTTTTCTTGTAATTAAATTAGTGAAATATTAAATCATGTGACTCTTTTAGGGTTGTGTGATTATGTTAGACTATATGCTTTGGAATCCCATCTTGCATGGTGTGTTGTGATAAGTGATTCCTTAATCAGGTCTAGCAGATCCTCACATTAGTTATGCTCATGCTTAGAAATTTTATGCTCCCCAATCAGAAGTTTAGGTGTGTTATATCCCATTTGATCCATGATTGATTTATGGACATGAATTTTTGATTGCATACAAAATGCATTTATGACCTTCAATAAATTCAATTCCATCATGGAGAAGCAAAGTGGTTACTACATCAAGATTTTGAGGATGGATAGAGGAGGAGAGTACATCTCTAATGAGTTCATGAATGTTTTAAGGATCATGGCATCAAGAATCAATTTATAGCTAGGTATATACTGAAACAAAATGGTGTGGCCAAGAGGAAGAATAGGACCATCAAAGAGATGGAAAGGAACATGTTAAAGGACATAGGTTTTCCTAATGATTTTTGGGTTGAGGCTATAAAAATAATCATATATATTTTGAATATTTATCCAATAAATAACACTAGGGATATGATACCTCTATAAGCATGGAGCATTTAGAAGCCAAGTGTTGAACACCTTATAGTGTTTAGATGTGTTGCATACACACACATGCCCAAGAAGAGAAGGATAAAATGTGATGACAAAGGTGAGAAGTGCATATTCATAGGGTCTTGTGATTAATTAATGGCTTATCAATTATACAATCCAAACACCAAAGATCTCATAATCAATTAAGATGTTAAATTCATTAAGCATGAAGCTTTGAAAGAGAGACAAGAAGAAGAGCAAGTAAAAATAAGGGACATAGGACCCTTTATTGAAACTTAAAAATAAGGTAGTGCATCTAATCATGCACCAAGTTGGACCCCTATTTCATAAAGTGATGATTCATCTAGTGGCAAAAACCATCAAGGAAGTTAAGGAGTTGTTCATAAGTCAACATCATCGTCTTCCAACTCAAATCAATGCCTAACAAGGACAATAAGATTACAATAAGTCAAGTTATGAGAAAAAATAAGATGAAACAATGAATTATGCTCTCCTTTTATCAACTCATCTTATTTACATTGAATATATAGTTAATGATAGAAAGTGGTGTGAGACAATGGATGAAGAAATAGATGCCATGGAGATAAATCAAACTTGGGAGTTAGTTAAACTACCAAAAATAAAAGAGGTCATAGGAGTTAAGTAGGTTTTCAAGATAAAAACCATTCATAAAGGTAAGATCAAGAGGCATAAGGAAAGACTAGTGCTGAATGGATAAAAACTAAAGCCCAAACATGATTACAACTGGATATTTTCACCCATAATAAGGCTAGAAATGGTAAGGGTAATCATAGCCATTTATTCCCAACACAAGTGAAACATGGATCAAATGGATGTCAAGTTAGCATTATTGAATGGAGTGATAAAATAAAAGGTTTATGTGGGATAACTACCTAGATATGAGATTCCTATTCATGAGAACAAGGTATGTAGGCTTAAAAAGGCATTGTATGGGCTTAAACAAGCACCAAGAGCTTGGTATAGCTATATAAACTATTATTTTTTGAGTAATGGCTTTATCAAAAGAATTAATGTGCCAACACTCTACATTAAAGTAAGCAAAGGTGATATTTTGATTATAGTTTTGTATATGGATGATCTAATATTCACTATAAATATATATAAGTCAATAGAAGAGTTTAAAATAGATATGAAGAAGGAATTTGAAATGACTGATTCAGGATTCTTGAAATACTTTCTTAGAATATAAGTCAACTAAATGGATGAAGTCATATTTATATGCCAATATAAGTATGCAAAGGATATTATAGATAGGTTTAAGATATTGAATGGAAAATCAATATTCACAATCGCTGAGACAAGTTTGGAGTTATGCAAGGATGATTGTAGCAGTAATATAGACCCCACACGATATAAGAGATTAGTAGGAAGCTTAATGTATTTGAATTCAATAAGGATGGACATCATGTATCTAGTCAACTTCATATCTATATTCATGTAAATTTCAGAAGAGACACATTGGTAGGTGAGCAAGAGGATATTCAGGTATGTGAATGGAATAGGGGACTATAAATTTTTACATACATGAACATAATATTTTCATCTAGTGGGCTACATGGATAGTGATTGGGTTGGTAGCCTTGATGACCTAAATATAACTTAGGGGTATGTATTTCATCTTGAGTTAGGAGCCATATCTTGGGCTTCAAAGAAACAACCCATAGTATCACTTTCTATAGATAAATTAGAGTAGATAATAGCTAATGAAATGACATGTCAAGCTATATGGTTGACAAGGATACTTTTAAATTTGCATGAGGAGAAGTAGGGAGATTTTATGGTTTTTTGTGACAATGTATCTTACATAACATTGTCAAAAAACCTCATATTTCATGGTAGAAACAATTACATTACAATCAGTTATCACTTCATTCAAGAGTGACTTGAAGAACATGTGATAGAGATTAGTTTTTATAAGTCAAATCTGTAGCTCATTGATATTTTTACTAATACATTATCTAAATACACCTTCATGAACTTAATAATAAGATTAGGGGTCATTAATGTAGTAGTATTAGGCTTTAAAAAGTTGTATGCTAGTATTAGAGTCCTATAGTAGAGCTACTAACTCCTATAATATAGTTTCAGACTCCTATAGACTAGCTCTAAACTCATATAGGCCAGCTCTAAACTCCTACAGGCCAACTCTAGACTCTCACAACATAGCTCTAGACTCTTATAGTTTAGTTTTAGACTCTGATAGTCAATCTTTAGACTTAGTCTATAACATAGCTCTAGACTCTACTAGTCTAGCTTCAAACTTAGTGTATAGCATAGCTTTAGACTTTGCTAATCCATCTTTGCACTCAATTCATATCATATCTTTGGACTTTGCTAGTTTAGGTATAGACTCCATAAACAAAGTTATGAACTTCAATAATGAATCTCTAAACATGGATAGAAGAGGTGTAAAGGCATTTGGTCAGATGAAAAGATGTTAAAAGGATGCTTTGAAGGCTAAGAATGGTTTCACAAACCATGGTGGGACGGTCAAGAATAAAGGGGAGTGTTAAAATATTATTTTATTCATTGACTTCCTACCAACCTCCCATGTTCCACTCATAAGAAGGTCAAGAATAAGGGGGAGTGGTAAAATATTATTCTATTCACTGACTCCTACCTACCTCCCCTATTCCACTTAATTGTTTTAGCCACCTAACATAAATTAATGTAGGGATTCAAATTTAAATTTTTTGGAGATGTTTTAGTTTTGGGGGGAATAATGGCGGTAGGTGAGATAACTATTAACAGTAGCTAGAAGTGGATAAAATTGATAGAAGATAAAGTAGAATAGTGTGTGCAGCATAAAATAGATGTAATAGTAGATTTCAGAGGAATGGTAGTAGCTAAAAAAGATAGAGAAGAAAGAAAAAAAGACGCAATTACAATAAGAGATATAGTAGTAGCTAGTAGAGAAGATAAATAAAATATAACACAATAAGTATAAATGTCATTAGATAAAATAACAGAGAATCAATAGACTCTATGGGTAGAAAAAAAAAAGAAGACAAAAAGGAGAATAAAAGGAAAAAAATAGTAAGAGGAATATAGTTTTTGACAGTAGTCAAAAATGAGTATATTCAACTTAATATTAGTTTATAAGATTCTTTTGTAAATATTTTTAGTCATATTTGTAAAGGAGTTTGCAGATTCAATATATGTACATTTTGAGTGTTTTAGACTATCTTTGCCTTATCCCCTATTTCATTATTTTGTTTTATTGTTGTGTTGATTGTTTGCATCCCACTTGGGCCTGCACATTTTATATTTTATACCAACAATATGTTAGGTGAGTAATTTAAAAATTACACTAATATCAGTCTTGATGCAAATAAAATTATTGCCGACCTAGTGAAGCATGGAATTTTGGCTGATGTGTATGTATTTAATCATATCTTGTTTTAATATAAAAATTTTCTTATCTTTTTCCAGGACCTATCACCTCTTCCCATTCTATTTCCTATCCAAATTTAAATTTTGGTTTTTCTTTTAGCCTTTAAGGCACCTGCATAAATTATTGTTGTGGGGTTTCTATAACATATACACATTCATGTTGTTTGTGGGGGGATTCTAAAACATATACACTTTCATGTTGGTGCTCAGAACATTGTTTCTACTAGTTTCTTTCTTTCAAATAACTTGGTTGAGTTTTGATCCAATAATATGAAAAATGGGTTTAATATAATGTATAAATATATCTTGTGTGTAATATTATGAATGACTGATTTATATTATCATCTCTCTTAAATGTTGTTTCCCTATTTTATACCATTTTTGTCAGATGAACAAAGCAACAAAGGCTCTCATCACTATTTTCTCCTTTCCTGCCAAAAAAAAATAAATCTTTAATATTATGCAATAGCTTCAATGGTTAAATAGTAAGATGAAATTATTTTATAAAGATATTATTAAAGAAAATTCATCTAATATATTTGTTCATCATTTAAAAATTGAAATGGGCCACTTTTAATTTTTATAAAAACAAATAATATAATAATAAAAAATGAGATAAAAAATATGATGTAATAAATTTATTAAATAATATGATATAAAACAAATTACACACACACACACACACACACACACACACACACATATATATATATATGAATCAAAAATATGATGTAATAAATTTATTAAATACTATTATAGAAATTGAAATGAAAGAAAACATCTTATTTAATAAATTTATTGGAATTAAATAATATAAGAAAAATAAATGGAACTAAATATCTTATTTAATAAATTTATTAATAGTAAATAATATAACATAAGGAAATAAATAAGTTACCAAATAAATTTATTTTCATTAAAAAAAGAAACAAGACATCTAATTTTATTTATAAAAAGTAAAATAAATAATATAACTTAAAAAAATATATATCAATTAATTTTTGTGAAAGAAGTATTTTTTTTATAGATTTATCTAAGATACATATGATAGTTATATGTATTGTATTTTAATGTAAGACCCATTTATCTATGGTACAATACTATTTTTATTATTAAATTTTTTTAAAGAAACAAGACATCTAATTTTATTTATAAACAGTAAAATAAATAATATAATTAATATTTATATATATATATATATATATATATATATATATATATATATATTGATATATATTGATTAATTTTTGTGAAAGAAGTAATTTTTTTATAGATTTATCTAAGATACATATGATAGTTATATGTATTGTATTTTAATGTAATACCCATTTATCTATGTTACAATACTATTTTTATTATTAAAAAAATTGAAATGTAGAGTACTCTCTTAATTCTATTTGCATGGAGAGGATGACACTCATGTTTGCACAGTTGAAAACCAACTTATTCTAGTTAGATGGTCTCATATTTCGTATGTACCTTGAAGACCATAAATAAGGTGTTTTGTATCATGGACCTTAAAAGGATTACATTTCCATTTTAATTAATACAAACATTAAAAATCTAGACTATATTCATGATTCTGATTGGATGAAAAGGATGACACTACCTTTTACACTTTTACCTTGATATCAAAATCCAAATTAGCACATACTTTTTTTCCCATACCAAATACAGGGTGGGAAGAATGTTAATCAATAATATTTTATACATGGAAATTTAAAATATATCAGTGTTGATTTCAACAATTGAAAAGTGAGTTATGCATCATACATGTTTACAACATCACATGCATGCACTCCTAAAATTGGATCATGTATAATTTATTTGCTATTACACACCATGGAATAAAATGACATGTATAAACTTAATCATAATTTCAATTTTAGTTTATTTTAATATAATTTATCTTTAATGTCTTAATATTTTTTTATTTGTTCATATTTAATATAGGGATCCTAGGTTAGTTTGTAGTAGTGTAAGAGGGAGTGTCATCCTTTCCATCTAATCATAATTGGGGTGGTGCTCTAGATTCATCTTATAAAAGGTAATCGACAATACATGGTGGAAAGAATGTTAATCAAGAATATTTTATAAAAATCAATAAAATATATAGGTGTTGGTTCTAACACTTTTAATGTGTGTTATGCATCATACATATTCCCAACATCACATGTGAGTCCTCTTG
>JARHVA010003553.1:1832500-1845000 GCA_037957365.1 Torreya grandis
TCATCATCTAGTTTTCCAAAACTAGCCTTAGTGTACTTAGTAGTGATATTTTTCAACTTAGACATATATTCTCCCATATCCCCATCTTCATCTAATGACAAATTAAACAACTACATATGAATATCTATCTTCTTATGCTTATGTTTCTTATCATACAAATTTGATAATGTTTTCCATGTAGTGTAACTATGAGGAGAATTTTCAATATGAACATATGTATAATGAGTACAACAACATTTAATGAGAGATAAGGCCTTAGAATCATGCAAATTAAATATATCTAATTTATCTTGCTCTATTGGCAATGTGGGATTTTCATTCTTAACAATATCCCATAACTCATTAAAAACTAGTGAAGCCTCCATCAATCGTTTCCATTCAAAATAATTGGAAATTGTTAATCTATCACCATTTGAAAGAAAATTTTGATTTTTTGGCATCTTGAAATGAAAGCAAGTGTAGTAGAGAAAAGTGTGACAAAATGCAAAAGAGATGAAACAAATATCACACTCACTGCATGAGACATAGCTTCTACGGGGTTTTGCACTTAACCTCCGCATAGAGCACAAAAGAAAAAACAAGTATTTTTTATGGGTTTTGCACATAACCTCACCAAAAATCAATGATTTCACCAAATTACAACCTTATTCCACCAATTACATCCCTATATCACCACAACAATGTAAAAGAAATATGATTAAATTCCCCCTTTTTCAATTTTTAAAATAATACAATACAATAAGTATGTGTTTTACAATATTCAGATTTAAAAGGGAATATTCCTTTTTTTAAAAAGCATATTCCAAAGAAAAAAGAACTTTCTCAAAAAAGAAGGGATTTGAACCCTTGACCTCCTCCTTTGCAAGTTTCTTACAAAATAAGCTTAACCAATTGCTCTAAGAGCATTTTCAAAACATTACACTCAAAAATTTCTACTTATACCAGATTTTTGTGTATGAGGGAAAATAAAATAAAATTACATGTGAGTAAATAAATTCAATTTTTTTTTCCTTTTATAGTGTTCTCTTCCAATCTTCTCTTGTGGGACCCACTAAGGCAAATATTCGATATCAAAAAACTTTAGAAACAGGAAAAATAAATTTCTTAAGTATTATACTATGCCATTATTCCCTAGGATGCCATGGCTACTCCTGGATGTTTTTCTCCACCTACTCTCTCTCCTATAGGCTATACAAATCCGTACAGGGAGGATAAAATTGTTTTTGACTGAGTTTTGGTAAGTTTTTAAGGTATTTTTTGCAGAGAATAGCTTCATAATGAACTTGGGTCATTGGAAGGCCATACAACTCAGATTTTTCCTATTTTTTCAATTAAAATTCAAAAATAGGGGTTTTAATAATATTTGTAGATGTTTTAGGTATTAAGAGGCCTGAGAATGAGATGAATCAATAATGGTAGCCATGAATAAACATTACAGTGGTTTTTAACAAAAAATAGTCCGTACAAATCTAGTTTTTGAAAGAAACAATGAATTTAATAACATTTAAATGCTAAAAATTCATTTTTTATGCCAAAATAGGAGTTTGAACACAGGAAATGGAGTATCAAATGGCCAAAATGACCATATTGTGGTATATGAAAAACACAAGTTTAAATGTAAATAATATTTGAAAAATTAAATTAATTTAATAATTTTTCAAACATTTAAACCAATAAAAATTTTCATATTATATGGCATACCGTATTTCATGCCAAAATGAAATCACGTGAATTCAAGTTTTCACCTTGCTCCTTCCTTCGAATTCACCAAGCTCCCAAAATTACCATGCTCTGATTCCACTGATAACTCCTTGAACCAAATAGGTTGAACCTTGTCCCCACTTAGTGCGAGTGCACAAATATTTTATTAATATTCAAAAAACAAGTAGATAAGGGTTCCTTTACTCCGTTAACCCTTTTACAATGCAAATATGGATTTATATAGTTTTTCCCAATGACTAGTAAAAACAACTAATCCTATAACCAACAAGTTACAAAAAAACAACCTGTAAGGTAGTTGTAATTAATTAACATAAAATATTAAACTACCTAAAACTATAACTAAGTAAGTTTATTTTATGGAGGTGTCTTTACTAAAAGATGCATGCCCCATTACAATAATTATTTATTACCTACCAAAAATCTAACCTAATGTTAGGACTTTGGAACAAGTCCTAACATTAATGTGAAGGATGGGTATGTATAACTATATTTTGTTGGCTTGTAAAAATATTTTGTGTTTATTTTTGTTGATAACTTAATCAATTTAATAATACAATGATCATGGAAACCCATTGACTATGCTATTAAATGCTTGAACTAGATGTATGCTTAGTTGGTGTGCTTATTAAGGAATATTTTTGGATCTTACCTCGATCTATGCTTAAATGTGCATCTATCTTTTTTGATTGATCTCATGCTCAGGGTGGTTATAACTATTTACATAAATGGAAATATAAATGGATGTTTCTAATGTTTAATTTCTTCCTTCTAATGGAAAGAGTGATACATAGGAGGTGGATTACTTAGTACTATGTTTCTCTTGACTTAAGACTCAATATAAGTGTTTCTTGTGCATTTCCAATACACTTATTGTGTTCCTTTTTATTGATAACTCAATCAAGTTAATGATAGAAGTACTATGGAAACCCATTGACTATACTATTGTCTACTTGAAGGAATTAATGTTTTGGTGGCACAGGTGGAGTTTTGTGTGAATAGCTATAATCTATGATAATTAAAATTCATGAGATGTGAGGTGTTTGATATTACACCCTATTGGGTTGATATTGCTCAAATTATTTATATATATTTTTATTTAAGGTAAAGATAATAATTTAAGGAGATAATTCTTTAATAAACTATGCATCAATTGAATGATTATACCCTAACTAATAATCAATTAATTCAAGCAGTCAAAAATATAGTAAACATAAAAATAATTATGCCCTAAACAATAATAAATTTATTCAATCAATCAAAAATAACTATTCAACAAAATACTCCTTAGTTGCTCAGTGATAATTGTGCTAATGTGAAGGATGTGAATGTCTAATTATTTATTATGGGCTTGAAAAATAATTATTGTGTTCATTTTGGTCAATATATCAATCCATTTACTAATATAATGATCATGAAAAACCATTAACTATATTTTTTACTACTTGAACCCCTGATGGAATGCTTAGTTGGGAATGATTTCAGGATCTTACCATGTTTTATGCTTAATGTGCATCTATCTTTTATGACTGAGCTCATGTTGAGAATGGTTATAATTAATCCCTTAAATGATGATATGAAAAGATATTTTTAATTCTTAATTACATTTTTATAATGGAAATATTGACACATAGGAGGTGTATAATTTATTACAATGTTTTTCTTAACTTAGTACTATGTATAAGAGTTTTTTGTGGAATTACAAAATACTTGTGTTGGTTTTTGTTGATAGATCAATGGATCATGAAACCCATTGACAATATTGTTGAATGCATGAATAAATTAATGTTTTAGGGGTAGAGTTGGAAATTTGTTTGAATAATGTTTAGCTATGATATGTAAGATGCATGAGATGTGAGGTGTTAGATGGTGCACCCTGTTGGGTTGTTATCACTCAATTAATTCTGTTAATTTTGGAATTATGGTAAATATAATAATTTAAGTAGATAATTTTTTGGTACCCTAGTATATGTATCATATCCTAATTACACAAATGATTCAATAAATTATGCATTGAATGAATGGTTACGCAATGTATGGTAAAGATGCACATTATCAATTTTCGCAAAATGCTTTCACTCTCTAACAATAACCCTATAAAAGTGTTGAGGTTAAAATGTGGAAACATAATTTCATTAAGTTGATATGATTATTTGATCTTGAATATACTTATATTTACTAAATGTTTTCCTTCTTTTGCATAGGATTATGGACAACATATATGCCATGCATATAGTTGTTCAATATGAACCATCAATATGTATAATGGTCTAATATTATCCATATTATTATAATATGTATAACTCCATACATATTAATTTTATGTATAATATCATTTACAAAATTTATAATGGTCCACTATTATTCATCTTGCTACATAAAGGGAAGGAGATAATGAACTATTTGTTTCTTGAAATAATGTGTTGTTCATGGATGTTAGCCCACCATGAGTGTTAGATGTTGACCAATTTAGTGGACCTCATACATATCTCATCCATAAATGAATGCATTGGATAGTTAAGTTGATCCATCTTGATGTTTATATATATATAATACCATTTGTAGTCTATAAAATGGTCTATTGTTATCCATCTTGATACATAAAGAAAAGGAACTAATGAAACATTAATATGTATAATGGTATGATAGTATCATTATAATTACACTTTGTTTGATTCCCTACATCACTTGTTTTTATAATATCCATAACATTATATATAATGGTAGATACTATATAATACCCTTTACTTGCCTTACTATGATAATGGGATACATCTATTGGTTCAATTAGTTCCTTTCCTTAATTTAGTAGCATTGATTGTTTTAGTTTGTATGTAAAGGGTATCCTCAATTTTTAAGTTAATATCATAACATTTATAATGAACAATATTAAACCATTATACAAACTGATGATTTATTGGTTCCTTTCATTAATGTAGCAACATGGACAATGGTTTGATTAGACCAAGGGTCAAAATTATAAACATTCAAATTCCTTGATATTATAAATATATAATAAAAATATATAGAGTTCAAATTCCTTTATATGTATCATATTTGAGAATGATATACATAATGTAAAGGGTATTATACAGACAAGCAAGATTTAGGGAAATATATAGACTATAACAAAAGGTATTATACAAGTAATGAATATATACATAGACTCTTTTTTTGAAAAAATGTGAATACTTGGTCTGTGTATACCATTACAAATAATGTAAAGGTTGTAATATTTCTACTAAATAAAATAAAATGGATAAACATTCTTTCAAATTTGATGGTGTGGTTGTATGAACTTACAATGTGACTATATATTGAGATGCTTAAATGAGTAAATATAGAAGTTGTATTATGGAGAGAGAGTAGAAGGGCATCTATGATGATCACTTTCTTATTGTTATTACACTTTAGAATAATCAATTTTCATGAGGACATACATATTCAGCGTTTGCATATGAATTTAGCATAACATGGCACATTAGGGTTCATGAACCTCGACTACATTTCATTATGAGCTATACACACATGGCACTTGTAGATAGTAATGAAGTTGAGTGCCACTATACTCAAGCTTATGCCATAAAATAATTTAAATTATTTTAGAATTATGACTGATGGGGGAGTAGGGGGGATATTATGTTTATTAATTTTGAACACTCAAATAAGATTGAACTATGGGTCAATGTTATTTTTTCTATGCTAAAGCCTCTCTAAAATTTTGATTTGAAAGCTTGGTAGGCTTGATTATGCTTAGAAATTTTGATTTAGGTTGTGTTATGTTTATTGTATTGTCCACTAATTGAAGGAATCCAAGTATCACATCAAATATAATAAATTAATTAATCATGCAAGGTAAAGACAATCATTAATTATAACACTCAATATCACATAATCAAACTACTTAAGCATGAAAGGTAAAGATAATAATTTAATATATTATCCTTTAGGGAATGAGGTTTTGAACTAATACAATTAGAACAACATTAACCACATCTAGGATAAGGTATAATTAGTTAAATTCCTTATTCCATATTATTTACTTTGATAGGGTAATGGGACATGAGATCCTATAGATGTCAAAATGGAACATTCTGAATGGTGTGGGAGTAAATTGTCTAAATTCTATGTTTTCTAGTTAGGGAGTAGAATTCATTTAACTATGATTAAATTTTAATTGTCTCAACCAACTATGGGTTAATGTATAACATGGTGGTCCACAAAAAATGTATCAATTGGTTAAACTTTAGATTGGTAATGTTTGACTAAAAGTATTAGAAGCAGAGGATGCTAACATGGAACATATTATGGATGGTCCTTGCATTCCCTAGTGATTGGAATTTGTCCATGAGTTTCCTATGCAAGACCATAGTTACCCTAAAGGAATAAATTAATGCTTATAATTATATTAATTTTTCCTTGGATAAATTAATCAATTTTATCACTTTATAATTACTTCTGAATATTTTACTATCAACTTCTACTTTAAAACTATTAGCAATAATTTGAAATAGGTTGTCTAATAATGACCTGCTTACTACCTACCCAAATGGTGTGTATATGCCATTAATGTACATATCTATAAATATTTTTGTGGAATTTTGATATTGAATCATAAATTGCCCAACAAACTCCTACATATGTGAATGCCATTCCATTTGATGAGACCTCTTATTGGTCACATGATTATGTGCCAAAGTGATATCTAGATGTTACAGTAAATTAACATATTGATATGTTTTTTGTCTTAATGCTATACTAGTAAAGTGCAATTTAGCATCCATGCTCTTTATAAATTCATATAAAATCACAAAAATTCTCGATTTTGGTTGTGACTCTACCTTTGATTGATGTATAGAACGTATAATATTATAAAGTTTCTTAGCATAACTATGGACATTATCAAATCTATATTTTGGTGCCTCTATTCTACCTTGTGCCTCCAATATTTAATTAGTTTGTTTTAAACCATGAAAAATATTATTCAGAACTCCTACAATGTCATAAAAAATAGATATGGGATTATTCAGGATTCTCTATAATATTATATTTCCTCTTATTTGGTAGTGAGAATATCTCTTCTTCTCTTATAAACACAATTGGCTTACATCGTATCATGACTATTCTCCTCCTCACTCTTTCAAATTTATTTTAGGTCTCATAAAATTGTATAGTCAATTTTGGTTCCTTACTAATAATAGAGTCTTGACTACTCCACTTGCACCTATTGTATCCATAAGGGAATTAATAGCAAGTACTGATAAGAGGTCCGAGTGGTAGATTAAGTGGTAAGTAGGGAGTTTATTTATGGTGGAGACATGAGGATGGAAGGAGATGAAGGAATTCATGAAGGTGGCATGAGGATGGAGGGGTCTAGTGAGGGATCAAATATGGGATATGTGGATGGTGAAGGAAATGGTGGAATGGCCATATTCTCTTTTAACATCTTCGTCTATGGAGGAGTTTTGAGGACATATTTTGGGAGGGTAGGAAAATCGTAGACTAAGACTATTGGCGACTATATTCGAACACCTTGTGTTATTGATAACCCTAATTGGGTATAAATGTCTTCTTGTAAAGGGACTATGGAAAAAATTGACTGAAACATTAAATATTCAAAATGTGGGATAATAAATGTTGTTTTTAAGGTAGGTGCAAAAAAATAGGTTTTGTAATAGAAACATGTGTTAGAATTTGAAATAATTATGAAATGGATATATAGGTGATAGCCATGGGGTTACTATAAAAAGTAGTAATAATATTAAATAAAGAATACAAAATTGTATCACTTGCACTAGTAGAGAAATTATTAATATAAATACCAATTGAGTCTAATGAAGTAGTGTAAATTAGAGGAATAAATAGAGAAATTATATTAAAAATGAAATAGGGGAAGAAGTTATCTATGTTGAGTCTTGTGGGATGATCATATGAAGGGAAATATTAGATGATGTAACCACTGAAGTTTCAACTATTGTGCCTTGTTGGTCCAAAAATTTGTCTTTAGTAGGGTCTTTCTCTTTTTTAAATTTGTATTTGCTCTGTATTATGAGTATGCAGATGACTACAACTTCGAGATTCTAAAATTCCCTTATAGAGGTATATTTTGGGAAGTATCAAATATAGCCTCTCTCTAGATCATGTTCATATTTTTCCTATAGTCCCTTTCTTCTGCAAACTCATCTAGACATTCCCATAATAGATATTTTTCCACTTACTCATCTTTTGTGTTAAAGGGTTGCCTTGTGATGCACCTATGTATGTTGGTGGCTTCTCTTCTTCTTGTGTGACCTTATGGGTTTATATAATGGTAGGAGAATACCTTGTCACCTAAGTTAGCATAGAAAGATGAATTCAAGTATTTGTAATGTGTACTAGAGGAGGATAAGATGAAAAATTAACCACTAGAACATGAGGTGATGAAGTTGTGTCAACTGCTAGAGTGAATTCAAAGGTGACTATTGATCCCTACTATATACCTATGTATATAGAATTTTTTCCTACATCCTTTATCTTTGGGACCATCTTGAGTATCATTGATTTGATATGCTCATCTGCATATTCTTCTATGTCTTACTCAACCTAGGATTACTTATCTTGTTCAAGGGCCATACCTTTAGATTTTTTCTCTATCCTAATTGCATAATCTATTATAATGAATTAATCATATTAGATCATTAGATAAATACTTATAGACATATCATGTTTCCTCATCCTTACATAGACTTTAGAATCATCATCAAGGTTTAGAAAGATAAAATCATGTTCATATTCATAATTTCCATATCATTGTTTGAATTATTTTTATAGTTTATTTATCTATTACATTTTTACCTTCCTAGGGTCATAGAATCTGAAATCAGTCAGTATAAAATTGACATCACCCATGTGTTTTGAGGTCTTGGCTAATTGTTACCAATTATGGAACTTTTGTATCCCAATGCTTATAGGTTTCTTATGATAATTGGCCAATCTATCCCTCTTCAAGTTCTCATCCATATTATTTGATAGTTGATAAGATATGTCATGCTTGACTAATTTGTCATGCATATGTATGGGTAGATAGAAAGGGACCTCTAGTGTACCCTCAACTCTAATAATTTTATGGTTTTGATAGAACTAATGGTCACCCAATGAATTGAGTGATCTCTCAATGTTTGTAGACAGTCTTGGCATCAAATGTTCTTTTATAAATTTTAAAACCATGGGATAGAAAGTGCCTTCTATTATCTATATATGGTCCATGCACTTGTTAATTTGAAGATGATCCAAATCATCACAAATCATTTTTTTTTGGATCCCAATGAGGGGTCTTCATAGGGTTAACACTCTCACATATATGATCTACCAAATATGAAAACATTTAAATATTATTGTCTACTCAATCATGCATGACTCTCTGAGTTTTTAAATTAAAATTTATGTTTTATCCAAATGGGGGACTATCATTTCGTTATAAAATTATAGATATAAATAGGACCCAGACTTAATAAACATAACATACATGGATGGGGCTCCATGGAGCCTATTAAACATGACCTTTGATTTTGGACATGACGTATGAATCCAAAAATTGGGATTATCTTCATCATGAATTTTTTTCGGGATTGTGAGCCCATTTATCAAGGTACCCCTTACACTGTTATATTTGAATAAATAATTTATTTTTGTTGTTGTAAGGGTTGTATAGTTTCAATAGACTATAGAATTTATCAAAGACTAGACAGGCTATAAATTCCACTAGTTGTGTATTATTACTTCGATGAAAATGTCATTTGTAAATGTGCATGCTATAAATAAATTACAAACTAATTCAGTGTATGGAAATACCATAGGATTGGTCATCAATTTGTGAATCCTTATAGCTTTGGTTGATAGAAGGTCATATATGTATTCCCTTTCATTATGATTCAAATTGGTCACATCCTTATATGGTTGACTAACCTCAACCTTTACAAAAATTTATAAATAATGCTTGAATGCATTGTTCATAACTCAATCAAATTATATATCATTGAACTCTTATCTAGTTCCAAAGTATAACATTGAGGAAGCAATCTCTTGATTCTCAAATTCCATTATTGGCTGAACTAAGCTTTGTACTTAATTTTAAAATTATGGATTTTAGGTGATATGCAACTTTAGATATCAATACATAGGTTAAAAACTTGAAATTTTAGTTAAATTTGATGCAATAACATTACATATAGCCCATTTTCTTAGCTAAAAACCCCATTTATTGAATCCTCCGTGTGTGAGAATTAATTATAGATTAAAACTCTTCATCACTGGTCCATTATAACTTTAATTTGATTATATGATGTAAAATTTTGTAGGCTTGTAGCCAATGAGATGTAGAAGGATTGGTAAAGTGGGTTGGTTGTGCCTAGCCCCCCTAAGTTTGAATCTCACAGGGCATTTATAGGTTAGATGTGGCTGTTTGAGTTGACTCGGTGGTTTCAAGTGATGAAGTGGTAACCATTTAAATTGGTTTAATATTTCTTAGGGACTAGGACCCTAATTTGTGCCCCAAAATTAGTTTTTAGCTCCATTCAAAAGAAAATATCAATTAAAATGATTTTGTAGACTTATTTGACACAAGGCATTGCATCATTATCTTTAATTACTTAGTATCCATTTAAGTTTTAATGTGTTAGTTTGCATTTACGAATGTCATGATATCACCTAATCATGACCTTTACTTTTCATATATTCAATTGAGTGTGTCATTTTAGGATGTGTAACATCTTTTTAGTTTATCACTTTATTTATATTTATCATTGCATCCTCAGGTTGTGTCAGTGTATAGAGTAATAAGGTGATGACATGTGGCATGACACCTGGAAAATGACTATTATAGAATGGACATGTGGAACAATTAGTAAATGACATGTGGAAACAAAATGTGTGAATGGAAACATGTGGTAATTTGTCATTGTGTCATTTGATATGTGTATTTGAGATATATCATTTCTTGTCTATTAGCCTATGTGTAATGAGATGGTGACACATGGAGTAATCTTGATAAGTTGGTTTGTCACCTCTCTTTTTAAATTACTTTTCTACCCCAAAACCTATGATAAAATGAGATTGAGACACATGGAATGATCTCTCTCATTTGGGTGGTCACTAATTTTTTGACTTAGGACTCTGTGTTGAGAACTATGATGAAATGAGATGAAAACATTAGGAAAAATCTCACTCAATTGATTTGTCACTTATTTTAATGAGTTAGACTTTCCACCATAGCTTGATGATGCTCTGAGACATAGATATGTGGGATAAATATTACTCATGAAACATGGCAAAAGTATTTTTATAAGTATAATGAATGTCTATATTCCTTGAAGTTTTGATGAGCAAAAGACATGTTCATCAATTTTGAATCATAAAACGTGATAAAATTGATAGTTAAATGGTTATTTGGTTAGTCCAATAGATTCTTATAATCAACGTATAACCTCTACATTGGCATTGATCACATTTCTAAGCCCAAATTTATGAAATAGTAAAAAAATGAGTCATAATTAACTTAGACATAGATGATTTTCTAGGTTCTAAAAGAAATGAATGTCTCAATAAAAACTAACTATATAAGATGTTTATAAAAAATTGGTCACAATTTAAAATATTTAAAAATGAGACATGTTGATCACAACACATTGTATTTAACATTTATTAGGGGTGACCTTGTGTATTATTTTTATGAGTCAACTAGATTCTTTCCCCTTATCATTATTTTAGAAAAGATAAATAAAATCAAATAAACAAACACATAAAATATTAAAAGACTTCAATTAATTCACAAAGGAAGGTGACTTCTATGAGATTTTCTAATCCAACAACTTTGTAAATGTGACGGATTAAGTGTGTCCCATAATGTCATGCCCACTGATGGAGGTGATTAGGTATGGTTACCTTTTACTTATGATTATTATTCAAAAAATGAGTAAATATGTGATCAAATAGATTATTATAGATGGAGGTCATTAAGAGAAGACTTAATTATTAATTTTAAAAAATATAAATTATAATATAAGTATTATTAAAATGACTAAAATATGTATGCGAAAAGAAATAAAACAACAAAATGACTTCAATAAATGATTAATACTTTCTGTCATCAATGATATATAATAACCACTCACTGATACATATCTAAAATTTAGAAATAAAAATAAATTGTTTTGAAACATATAAAATAATGGAAATATATAAAAAAGAATAAGAATATTTAATTCATCTTAATCATATATAAACATCAAAAAATGTCTCTTAGAAAAATTTGAGTCTCTAAATTGCATTATTCTATGATATTTAGGTATTTGTTTTTTATTGATCTAAACTAAAATTTACTAACACATTTTGTATCATTTTATCTCTCCTTCCTTTGTCTTCCCTCTTTTTTTTCCTCTCATTCTGGTTTATTTCCTAGACCAATATATGTTTTTGGGTTGTAGGGCCTTGCCACGGTTGTAGGGCTTTGCCACTCAATAAGTTTTTCCAATATGTTAGAATGTATGTAATGTAATCCTAGTTTTAATTCAAAAAGTTTATAATACACAATTAAAAATTAATATATGTAAAAAATCAATTGATCCAAGCATATAGGTAAATAATTAAAAAAATTAAAGGAGTTTCAACAATCTTTGAATAGAATGAAATTTTAGAAGTAATAAAATGGATTCCTCAATTTCATCTTATATAATTTTTACATTATCTTTATTAATATCTTACACAATTTCTTGTCTAAATAAATTATAACAATTTATTATTTTCAC
>JARHVA010003553.1:1850000-1934309 GCA_037957365.1 Torreya grandis
AAATATTGTGACTGATGTTATTTTGTCAAACATCTACATAAATAGGTGGGGTGAGGTTCAAATTGTAATGGGTTTGATGCAAGATAAGGGAATAAAAAAGATACAAACACACCCACAAACACAAGATCTATGCATATTTGGAGAAAGTGTCTTAAAAGATGAAAGTGATGGGGTCTTTTTCGCATTCAATACATGCACTATGTGGTTGATGAAAAATCATTTATATATTGTACATAGGCATGATCTATGCCAAAAATCATCATCATTCCAATTCAAACATTCATACAAAATGTGTCATCTAGATTTCATGGTAGATTGATTTTGTGTCATGTAGATTGCATTTAAAATTTACATGACTTCCATCCATCATAAATGGATACATAACTGAAAAGGTGGTGGGTTCTATGATTGGAAATTTTCTATCATGAAGGATCCATGAGGACAAAATGATGATGATGGTGAGAAGCAATGGTAACTTAGTTATAAAGTGTACCTATTGAGGTTGAACTTTCAATTTAAAGTCACTCACTTTATAAAACCCCACTTCCCATTGTGTGTGTGTGTGTGTGTGTGTGTGTGTGTGTGTGTGTGTGTGTGCGTGTGTGTGTGCGTGTGTGTGTTTGTGTGTGTGTGTGTGTGTGTGTGTGTGTGTGTGTGTGTGTGTGTGTGTGTGTGTGTGTGTGTGTGTGTGTGTGTGTGTGTGTGTGTGTGTGTGTGTTTATGTAAGTTACTCATTATTAATTTATATTAATATGTATATATCATATTAGTATAAATATAATATAATTCAATTAACCTATAAAATATGATATGTGTATGTGAGTCACTAATTATTATTTTATATTAATATGTATATATTATGTTAATATAAATATAATTTAATATAATATAATTCAATATCTATAAACTATGAATATGAATTAAAATATTTATACAATAAATTCAATATCTATTTTTATAAAATATAATCATAAAGAAAAGGGAAATTTTAGGACATAGTTGGAGTTTTTTTTTTTTGGGGGGGGGGGGGGGGGGGGGGGCGGGGGGGGGTTGAGATGATGCAAAATTTCTGATTCAAATACTTTTTGAATCTCATCGAATTTGGACAGGTATTTGGAATGGGTAGGAGTTTCAAACAATTTTGAAATACATATTAAAATTGTAAATGGATCCTATGATTTGTTTTGTGAATTTTGACAACTCAGACAAAACAATGTTAGAAAATTCAAAGCTTTTAAACTTATCATTTTTTGCAATATATGCACCCTGTATGGTGCTGACAAATAAGAGTAAAGAACATTAGAGAAGGGAGATGCATATATTCAGGGAGTTTTAGGTTCCTTTTTCTTTCTCGATTACCTTTCGTTAATATAACATCATATAAATAATGTAGGTTGAACAATGGCCACTCCAAATAATTCCCTTGTGATTTGATAAAAGTTGTATTCAAGGGGCATGGCAACCCAAGATATAGTTTATTGAAAGTGGCATTCATCTATTCATTTCATTCTCCATCATCCATTATATGGGAGTATGGTCCCTATTGATCCATCCATTAGATTATTCTATTTGATAGGGTTTTCTAGTTTATCACCTCCTTTGGCAATGACCCCGAGAGCCCCAAATAGGAAATAGCCTACTGGGCTAGATCCATGTCTCAATTGGCCCACATGTCATAGATGGTGCATATTATGTTGGTATTTTATATTTACCCCCTCATTCATTTAGCACCTAGGTCCATCTACATTTTGTATATGGAGATGTAAGTTGACCCATAAATATGAAAACATGGACCTCAAAAAATAATTAATAAAAATTCAAACATGTACTTGAGAAAAAATAAAAGTAAATAAAATATAAAAACATCTTTACATTTTCTATGGTTTGTTGTGTTTTCAAAATGCGAGCCTTAGTTGATTCTACTATATCTTCTTTATCAAGGTTGTATACAACAACTATTAAGGTTGTCAGAGCAAGCCAACAAATCTTCCAGTGATTGGATCATGTTTCAGCCTTACCAAAAGAAAGGAAATAATTATCTATAAGATGAATAATATGTGGGAGAGGTTGAAATAAATAATGTATTTATTTTTTTATTATTTATGTCCCAAAAATATGGTTGTCCAAGTTAATTTTTTTGTATTACAATAAGATGATTTACACAAGAATAATATGAAAAGCTCAACTCGTGAATAATCTCAAAGAAGAGAACATGACATAGTCTTAAGTTGATTTAACACCAAGTCATATCATTTTAATATTCACCCAAACTAGCTTAACTCATGTGAATAAGCTCAAAGAAGAGAATAAGGAATTGTCTTGTGTTGATTTAACATCAAGTCATCTCATTGTAATCTTCACCAAACTAGCTCAACTCATGAATAAGCTCAAAGAGGAGAACATGCCATAGTCTTAAGTTGATTTAGCACCAATTCATCTGATTGTAATCTTCACCAAACTATAGATATTTCATTTTATGTGATATTATGAGTCAAATACTAAACATACATAAGTTACTTTTTTCCCTCATACTTAGTAATTGTCTCACAAGTTGCATTGTACTTGTTATAATACTAATCTAAGTTTAACCATTGAATATTATGATATTTGGCATTAAATTATTAGTATGTTTTGTGGTTATTTAACTTATATTATTCCTTTTCTATGAATACTAGCATTCTTTCCCAACTAATAATATCTTCGGTATGAAAATAGTGATGATTCATAATACTGCTAATAGAGTCTTCAAAATATTTCCTCCAAATGACATAACCATCAACACCTAAAACTAACCAAGGTAATAATTAGTGCTTTAATTTACTGAGCAAAATAGAGGAACTCTTAACATAACAAAACAAGAATACCAGAGGCAAAAATATCAAAACAAGGCCAAGAGAGTCATTGAAAATCATCAAATTATAGCTTACATTTAATATGTTGGAACTGTCTTGTCTATTTTTCATGATTTACACTCTAATAGACTATAGAGATAGAATGGGGCCTTTATCCTTGCCATGTATTTGTGTGATTTTAGACCATGTTTTATATATATCAAATGGTTTTTTCACACACAGTATTGCAATACCACTTTGATGGTTACCTATTGATGTGTCTATATATATTCACACTTATAGTAGGGGCAAAGTATAACTATAAAGTACATTATTGTACTATCAACTATCACTTAGACATCCACATTTTTATCTTTTTAGTTGTCTTGCCCTGACCTCTAAAATTCAAGTACATAGGAAGAATGTGTCATTTTCTTTGCATAGAGGTATAAAGTTTATTATTATTATTATTATTATTATTATTATTATTATTATTATTATTATTATTATTATTATTATTATTATTATTATTATTATTATTATTATTATTAAATTATAATTTCAAGTAAATAATTTGAGTTTTTTTTTTAATACAAATACCATGTCTTCATTTACTTTGTTTTGTATGCTCATATGCACACATCAAAGTGAGTAAAAACATAAACACTTTCAAATTCCATATAAACATTTATTAGTCAAAAAATTACATATTTCTATAATATAATTTTTATTTACTTATTAATTATTTATTTAATTCAAATTTTATTAACTTATTTACTAACGTGTAGTGGCAGCATTCCCATAAAAAGCATAAAGCATTCCTAATGTATGGAGGGTAACTCGCAAGGGAGGAAAAAAGTAAATGACAAAAAGAAAAAAAAGTAAAAAATGATTTTGAAAAAAAAGATAAAAATGTAAAAAGCAAACAATTGACTAAAAAAAAGCCATATCATTGCATACCCACTCCACAACGTTGTTAAGTAGGGAAAGCCCAGATCAATATCTAGATCAACTTGTTTCCTTGGAATTTAAGACCTTGATGAGGTTTAGTCTTGAGTACAGAGTGCAGAGTGTAGGTATGGATAATAGTATGTTCTGTGAATCTGATTTTTTACAAATATATTTGTTATATCTAATTTTGAAGACCATGTTTGTAGTTTTTATTGTAAAAGGTAGAGTCCCTATTTCTCAAAAACTCACTTTTACCATTAATATAAAAATATTATATATTAATTAATAAATATTTAAATTAATTTAATAAAATTTTATTTATTTTTTATTATTTTAATTTTGTATAATACATTATAAACAGACCATAAAAAATTAATACAACTCTCAACATGACTTTTACAAAATCAAATGGAGAAAACACAATAACTACAAAAATATAAAAATTATTTGCTTAAAACCAACATCATATATTAATTATTTATTTAGAAAACATTATTTATTTTGTATACATAGATTGATAAGTTCCAATAATAATAATATGTTGAAATCTACAAGACTAAACAATGTTATACATGTATGCAAACAAATTAACACATCATCATTCTGTACTTAACTTCTCGAGGTCAAGACAAGATAACTAAAAATAAAATAAAAAGGGAGATGGCATGGGTTTGGGTTTCGAAACTGAGGTTGGTTTTGCTGCTAAGCAAGTGTTGGTTACAATTTCTTAAAACTTGGGCATATAGGGCCCAATACTCATCAACAATGTCGAAGTGATAGTTACAATTGTAAAGTTGTTGCATTAATTGATGGGGTAAATGATTAATTAAAAATAATTGTCACACAACATAAGGTGGAAAAGGGCCCAAATGCTTCTTATGAAGATTGTGTTTAATTAACTCGAAGATTGGGTAGAGCTTATCCAAGCAGTATGCTCTTATGCACATATTGTATTCCGACCTTCCAATACAAACTAATATTACTAATATATGCTTATCCTAGACAAAATTAGATAGATTGTCAAAATAGTACATTTATCAAACAATGTAGACACAAGGTAGAGAGCTAAGAAATAAGTATCCATGTTAGGATGATGGTCCCCATGAAAGTTTCAATAAGTGGGGCATGTTGGAGTACAAACACTGACTATCTTGGGAAAACTCTATAATTATCTTCAAAATGCCAATTAAACATGTGGTGGTTGTGAGGTTGTGTTTGCTTGGTGTTTTTAGACCACATAGGAACATAGAATTAGGATGGATCCTTAAAATGTTATGATTGATGTCCTTTTATCAAGCATTTATGTAGGGGTGGGGTAGTGGGGTGAGGTTCAAATGGTAAGGGGTTTGATGAAATATAGAACAATTAAAAAGATACAAACACACCCACAAACACAAGATCCATGCAAAGTTGGTGAAATTATATTTTAAGATGAAGGCAATAGTGTATTTTATGGATTCAAGACATGCACTGAATGATGTGGTTGATGAAAAAAAAATTCATACTATACATAGGAATGATTTGTGCCAACAATCATCAACCTTCCAATTTAAACCTTTGTCTAAAATGCACCATCTAGATTTCATAGTAGATTGAATTTATGTCATGTAGATTGCATTTAAAATTCACATGACTTGCATCCATTAGAAGGGGATACATAGATAATAAGGTGGTAGGTTTTTTGATTGGAAATTTTCTATTGTGAAGGTTTGACGAGGACAACGTGATAACGATGGTGAGAAGCAATGGCAAGTTAGTTATCATGGGTTTTTAGTGAAGTTTATGTATCAATTTACACACTTTTGCTTTATAAAACCTCTCTTCCCTATATATATTCCCCAAGCAAGGCACAACATAGGTAACCTTAAATTACGTGGATCCCTTCACATCGTATATAAGATATTTTAATTCCTTTATGCTTTCAATTATTCCCCTCATCTTCTCTTTTCATTATCAAATTCTCTTTCTATTATCTTTTCAATAAATCAACAATATCTTCATCTATTCAATATTCTACCACTAAAGGCATACATTTGGAAAATACATATTCATATTTCACCCCTAATTCCATTTTCATCCCCAAATTTTGTTCATCATCTGAGTCGATGATCTATCCTTTCTTGCCTCTCCCATAGGGGTAGCTCTAATAGAAAATTCATATACATATATTAGTACTTGGTTCATGTTTATCCATATATGTCAGATGTTCATCCATATACATAGATTACTATACTTTGTTTCTAGCCAGATATTAGAGGTCTTCCTATCCATGATGTTTTTAGAAGCACCAAATGTAGAATCAGAATATTACTTCATCCATATATAGATTACTACATTACTATGTTTCTAGCTATATTTTAGATGTCTTCCTATCCCTGATCATTTTGGAAGCACCAAATGTAGAATCAGAATAAGAATTTAGTAGTCCCTGATCAAAATAAAAAAGGAATAATGGATTCCAAAATTAAATGAATAGCAAGATTAAATCCATATGTCTATATGACTATATTTACACTTCTTACATTAAATACAATCATTTTTTTACTTTTTTGGGGAGACTGTAATAGATGAATGGGGAAATTATGGTTGGAACATCAAAACTTCTATAGGGTTAAAGTAAATATATATTTAATCTTTTGATGATTTATTCTTTCATCCTGAACAATCTAAAGAGAATTTAAGAATTTTCCATTTTTTTTACATATTAGGCTTTGAGAAACACAACAATCCTAGGGTAGAAGTTTTACTAAGGAGACCTAATTCATGACTATGATTTGGAACTATGTTTTTCATATGACTAGTTTGACTTTTGAAATAAGATTGAAAATCCATTCACCAAACAAAAAATTAATAAAGTATTTGTAATGACATCTGTTTAACGATTTCTTTAGCTTAGTTTAGGGTTTACTCTCATCAATATTGGATGGATTTTCACAATGACCTTCTAAACTATACGTATTTTTTAAAATTTACAAGTGAGAGAAAATTTTGAATTCAGCTCCCTGTAGAAAATGATAATAATATGTTCTATGAATCTGATTTTGTATTATAGTGAAACGACTGCTTATTTATAATAATTTGTAACCCTTTTAAAAGTTACAAAAGTGGAGCCGTCTTTCTCAACAAGTGATGGGGGTACAAATGGACACTATATCCAATTCTCAAAAATTTGTGTCTAAAAATGGTTATGAATATTACTTTTTCAATGAGAAAACACTGAAAAATGGTGAGATTGGATTTGTTGATGAAAGAGGCATCTTGTGCATAGGAAATCTTTTAATTCAGTAAGTTTTATTGTGTAGGTTTGAAGCTGTGGTTTTTTTTTAATTCAATATGAATGTAACCTCAAATTACTTCGATCCTTTCACATTGTATAATTTTTTTTTGTAATCCTTTATGCTGTCAATTATTAAATCATAGCATTTGAATGAAGAGAAATTTTGAATGGATAACTATCATTAAGATTTTTCCATATTTTAGTACATATTACAAATCCATCATTTTATTATTATTTGATATATGATCACACCTTATTCATAATTTTTGATTTATCATTTATTTTTTTGAAAAAATCAAAATCATGAAAGTAGACAATATACCCAAATGAACTACCTAGGTATATATGTCTAGGCAATTATGTTTTCCACTTTGATGTTTTCTGGCTTCCATTTAAAGGAGCTTCTTAAAAACTACTATTTATCTTTAATATGAACTTTTTTGTATGATGGATTGCTTTCAAATAAGCATCTAGGATGCTATGATCTATAATGTTATAATGTTATCCTTATACTAACCCCAATCTTGTTGTTTTTTGTTTTGTTTCTAGAAATCCAAATGTAACTCCTCCATCAATGAATTTGAAGAGCCGAGCATGTCATGTTTCTTGATCATCCTCGTAACCTATATCTAAAGGTAATGTCATCAATATTTTATATATCCAAGCAAAAATCCCTACCGTCTTACTTTCTCCAAATTTTCTTCAAGTTATACAACATATTTCAAGTAGATTTACCTAAGTCTCAAGGATAGAGGATTGGGAGATGATAAAAAAAATCTCAAATTTTATTTAATTAAAATTCTCATATTTTTATTTATTTATATATTAAGAACTCATTAGTGAAGAATTTGTAATTCATTATGTGATTATTTTCTATAAAATACATGGATCACTTATCATATCATGAAATTTTATATATATATATAGTTTTGATTTATGTAGTGTACAAGAAGGTGAATGTAGGAAATTGAAACCTATATGGGGATTGAACCTATGATCAATCAAAATAGATCAAAGAGGTAATACATTATTTCTAAGCATGTGTACATATAAGGATATTTTTGTGTTCAATGTTTGATTCTATATTTTTGGTAAGGATTTATTTGATTTATAACATGTCATGAAAGTAACTTGGAATTTATGGTCAATGTTTGTTGATGTGTTTCTGGTGAGGATTTCTTTTATTTATAGCATGTCATGAAAGTAACTTGGACATTTTATTTATATTTGGTGCGGAAATTCAAGTCCATGATAGTACAAGCTAACTCATTCTATTAGTGTGACTTAATGATATCCAAAATTAGAGCAATGTAGAGGGTCCTAAATAATGGCAGCCAATTCTTCGAGTTATTCATATCTAAAATGAGAAGAAATATGTAGAGGAAATTTTTTTGGTCATATTAAAATAATAGCTTGTAATATAAAAAATAATATTAATAAAAAATATATTTATATTTGAGGGGCTGAAATCCCCTTAGGCCCAAAGGAATGGACCATGGTCATTTCTGAAGGTTTTGTGTCTTTCTAAAGGTTGAAAAGGATGGCCAAATGGGCCATAGTCATCCCTCAAGGTCCTGTGTATTTGTGTGTGTGTGTGTGTGTAAAGTATTATTAGTTTCTATTTTTTATTAAAAATATATTTTTAATAGGATAAAATAAGTTAACAATATATAATCTTGATAAACAATGACCCCACAATTTTGAAAAAAATATTTAAAAATCACAAAGCATTTACCTTATAAAAATAATTCCCAAGGGACACTTATAAATAGTTTAATAATACACCATCTTAACAATTGTAAAAAAAACTATAAAACTCTTGATAGGCACATCAAAAAATTGACACTACAATAACTACACAACTTGCTTGATAAAATACCCATTTAAACCTATCTTATAAAAATTCTTCCCACATTATTGGAGACACTTTAATGAAACACAAACATTTGGATATATTCAAAATATATTCTTAAATAAAAGAACAATACATTAAATAATAACAAAGTAGAGTACAAAATATAAATATAAATTACAATGCTCACTTCATAAAATATGTTACATATCATTGCATCTGTTAATGGTTACAAAGTTAGAGAGTGTAACAACTTGGCATGATTTAATAATAATACTATTTCCTTAAAAATAAAAAATTAAGTTAAATAAAATTGTCAATATTATTAATAATTTATAATGGATGATAACATGCATGTGGAAAGCATATTGGGTTAATATAATTAGCATGTTAAAGTAATAGGCTAGGTAGGTATAGATGAAATAGAAGTAGTAGGTCCAAATAATAATATAGATAGAGATTTCCCAATCACTCTTAGCAATAGAGATAATGGTATAGGTCCAAGGCCTTGTCCATATTTCAATATACATCACCATCATTAACATATGAATCATCCTCCCAAATCATTCCTATGATCAGGATCTAATGAATGAGTCATTTAGCCTAGACCTCTCAATCCATGTGGTACATAATGGTGCATGTCCATTTTCTATCCTAGGATTTCATGTTTTGCTAGACTCAAATGAACAAATGCATCTGAATGTGCCATTAAGGTATATTTATAAAAACCTCAAATCCAAGCTCATGAATGTGAATGTGTCATATCCATATATAAATTTAAATAGTGGCAATATTCAATAGATCTAGATAGGGTCAAAGGAGCTCTTTGAGTGATATCTATTTAGGATTAGAATCTTATCTCCCTTAATTCAAGCACAAGTAGCCCATGTGGATAACATAGGCAATGGTCGATATACCCCATCTAAGCACCAATTTAACTCGAACAATCACCTTTTCCCTATGTAAAGCTCTTACTATCGTTATTAGCTACCCTATTGCCTTTTGAAAAGCTCCTCCTCTTGTTATCAGATATCAATATGTGAGGTGCAAGAGAAGATATTATTTTGATAATTTATCTCATATTCAATGGAAATAATATCACCTATTGAGTGTCATATTTCATATGCAAGAATGAATTGAATTTGTATGAACCACAAAATTAACGTGTGTTATGTTTCTACTTCAAACATTTGGGAAAGATGAGCATTAAATCTATCTCTTTACTAAAGAGAAAGTACGGCCAGTGACTTCAAAACACCATTCCACCCTTTCTTTCCAATCAAGAGATGAGTGTTCTATTTCATCAATTGCCCCTCCGATATCAAAAAATGAATGAAGATCTTCTAAGTATATAAAGGAGGAGAAGGGGGCAACATGTTTCTTACCTCTTGATAAATTTGTTACTAATGTCGACACTAATTTTTGTTTTCAAAATTTGCTTCAAAATGTAATCACTACTCTAGGTCAAAAAGTGACTCGTGTGGTAGTCAATTAGTCAGTTAGTCAATTAGTTAGTTAGTCAATCGGTCAGCTAGTTATATGTAGATGGGTAAGTGCACAAAGTTGGGGGACAAAAAGGGGCATACATGTGGACATGATTTTTGTAAAATTTTAGAAATCTAAACTTGTATAGATAATTTGAGATATCTACACTCCAAATTTGAGGATGGTTTATGAATGTGAAATGTAACATTTCAAGTCTAGTTTCCAAAACAATACTTTTTAAAATACATTGTTATGTACAACTAGGTCAAACATCTAAAATTTAAAAAAGAACTCCTATTTTTTTAAGAAAACAAAGTAGATAGACAACTGTGTGGGCACAATTTTTTGATAAATGTTTAATATTCCTTGAAACCCTTTGAGGAACATTTATATAGGATACTCTAGATTGTGACCTATATTTTTTATATTTTTTCAATGAATATATTTTTTAATGAATTTTTCAAGTAAATAGATCTGGAAAACTGACAAAAACATGGATAGTCATTTGTATGAAGTGCCTAACTATGTCAAAAAAATGATAATCATTTTTTTAAAATGTGTGTAGAATTAAGCCTCGTTTGTAACCATATAACATTTTTTCCCTTGGATCAATGAAATAAAAATTACACTAACATTTATAAGCATGTATATTAGTGACATGTAGTGGCTTAAAAAATCTATAACTAGAAATCAACATAGTTTGAAACATTAAATTAGTTAAGAAATTATAAAAATTTTATTTTTGGAAAGAGAAGAGCATGATCATTGTGATGGTATTAAGTTTTTTAATTTTACCATTGAAATTTGTAGCATATTTAGTGATCGAAGTTGAGTTTTGTCATTTTTATGATAACTCTTGTACTCGACTATTGATTGATAGGTTCAAGCCTTTGGCTTGGGAATCCAAACCAATCTTGAGCCAAAAGGCATAGTGTTTGAATTCAAATTCAAATAGAGTGATCATGTTAATAATGTGATCATGTAAGTAACATGATCACATTAATAAAGTTAATATAAGTTTACATTTATTTCCTTATAATTTAAGTAATGTTAATATAAGTTTACATTTATTTCCTTATACTTTAAATTTATTTTAGTAAATATAAGAAATTAGGGTCACTCTACATATAATAGAGTTGGTATCACAGTTGCATTCTTTATGATGTGGAAAATAGTTTTTAAAAATATATTCTAGTCAGTAATTAAGCATTTTTAGCATCTAAGTATTATACCTAGGGATTTAAGGGAATATCTTTTGTAATTGACATCTTTTTTGGTAAACATATAGTCATTTTTAGGTTTTTGTGCCTTAAAGATTGATTCTTAACATTTATAAGAGTCTTAGGTTTGTCAAAATTGAAGTTTGAAAACTAATCACTTTGAACTTGATCCAAAGTGGTGTGATTGGGGTAGTTTACATAACATTGATGACCTACACACATCAAACAACCATTTTTTGTTAATTTCACTTGTTCATCATCCCTCCCTCATCCCTGATCACTTCTTATTCATACCTTATTACCCCTAATCACTCTCTCATCATTCCTCATTTTCCATAATCAATCCCTCATTGACATTAATTTTCATTAATCATCTTTAATCACTCCCTTATCATCCATAACCACTCCTTCATTGAGCCTCACTATCTATCATCATCCCTAATCACTCCCTCCTCATCCCTCATTATCCTTAATCACTCTTTCCTCATCTGTTATCATCCCAAATAATTTCTTCATCATTTTTCACCATCCATTTTCACTCCTTCCTCATCCCTCCTCATCCCTAATGTCTCCCTCATTGACCTTCATTATCCCTCATAATCTCTAATCACTCAAGCTTATTATCCCTAATCACTCCATTGACTAACACCATCCCTCATCATCTCTAATCACTCCTTCCTCGTCCCTCATAATCCCTAATCTCACATTCCTCATCCCTCATCATAATTAATAAATAATCATTCTTTCTTCATCCTTCATCATCACCAATCACTCCCTTATTGACCCTCACCATCCCTCATCAATCCATCATTGACCCTCACCATCCCTCATCACTCCATCATTGACCCTCACCATCCCTCATCATTTAACATAAGTATATCCTCTAAAGGTATTTTTGGTTTCAAAAATATGTTGTTCAATCCATTATAATAGGTATTAACTATTTTCCAAGACTTATTGTGTTGTCAGTACCCATTTGTTATAATCAATTTCATTATTGAATGAATTGGATGATCTTCTAAATTTATAATCAAGTAACATAAGTATTAACATAGAATATATTCTAAATTTTAGTTCATTGAATTATCTTTGTTATGCAGCTGACTAGATGAAACTTTATTTGGTTCCACCTTTGGTAACTTGGTTTAAAGGATACAAATTAAACACAAATCTCTTGTATAGTTTTATAATTCTAAGAATATTTAAATCATATGCAAATTTAATTGGTGTTTCCCATTCTTATATGACTTGAATATTGGTTAGGTTCACACATGTTATCCTTATGTGTGTAATGTATCCCAAATATTTTATCTCTTACATGAAAACTGAAAATTTAATCATGTTATCATAAAAATGTGTTTTTGCAAAATGTGAAAGACTAGTTCAATATGGTGTAGATGTTCATCCCATGTTTTCTAAAGATTAGGGTGTCATCAAGGTAGATTAAAAAATGGCATATTGAAAGGGCCTGAGGATGTCACTAAAGATCTCAATGAATGAATTCTCTGCATGAGTTAACCCAAAATGCATAACCAACTAGTCAATCAATCCTTGTTTTGTTTTTAAGACTATGTTCCATATGTATAGATGTTTAACATGAATATGATGATACCTAAACTTAAGATCAATTTTGGAAAAGACTTATACACCATGGATATGGTAGATAAAATGCATTAATATTTAGCTAAGTATAATAGTTCTTCACTTTAATCTTTTTAATATTATTTTTAATTGATTCACAACCTCATGTCCCATCCTTTTTTGGTAGAAGCACAATTGGGATTCTACAAGGCAATGATTTGGGCATGATGTGTCCATTATCTATGATTTCATGGATCTACCACTTGATCATTTCATTCTCTACAATTGATATGTTGTATAAAGAGGTTTGAGGTATAGGGAGTTAAGGGATCAAATCAATCATATTGTTTAATTTATAGTATGTAGGAACTTATTTAGGTGACTGAAAGATATCCTTGTATTCATCTAGTTTATGGTTGAATTATTTTTTGTTTCTTATTGTTGGATAAACCACACTATGATATGGTGCCATAAGGATGTTATTACATTTAATTATTAATATCAAGCGTACACTTATTACTATAACTAACAATGTTTCACTTCTTGACACTAATGACTTGAAGCTTATGAACTAACTATGATATATGGTATTTTAGATCAAGATAATTTATGACAAAATTTCAAGGATTTACTTCATAGACTACATGTCAATGGTAAATAAATGGTTGAAAACATGTAAAACATCACACACCTCTAATGGTGAGATGTCATAAAGGATTGCATCTTAAAAAAAATTGATTTTGTACACTAAGAGACACTACTAGGAGATCCATTTCTCAAGGCCTACACTAGCTTATGGTTATAGATGATGTAACAATTTCTAGTTTGATTTTTTTTTTAAATCCTTAGGATAAATTAAATTCTTATAACTTCCATTGGAAATGATGAAGTGTACTGGCTCACCATTGATCTACATTTATTAATGAAACAATATTTTTAATTTATATAATTTTTTGTTGGGGGGAAGAAGAGATACTTTTAGTACTGAGCATATCCTTGGGTTCATAATATATTATCTACTTACCTTTTTATATTACTAGATAACTTATACCCACTTCTCAAGATGTGCAATTAGAGAGTTCAAGTATGACACTCTTCATTGGATTGAATATTGAAGTTATGAATTAAGCACCACTTTCCAAACATGGACAACTTATTGAATTCATTTGAAAATTATTTTCCACTCTTTGATATGTTGAATCAATCAATAGACATACAAATAGAAGGCCTTTAATGTAATTATTTAGATCATGAAATTTCCTCATATAGAAAGTAATTGATTGGTTTTAGGAAATCACATAGTTTGGTAATCTTCATATTTACTACCATTGTTGGTACTATGGTTGTTTTAATTTATTCTCTTTTTTTGGTGGATCTTTAATTTTAAATTACATCATTTATAATAGGCCCATTTTTTTGATAGGTGCTAAATATTTATGTATCAAATTTGACTCCACATCATTTTTATCACTATGTATTATATTTTATTCTATCATTCAACTCTCCACTTATAGCTCCTTACATTTTAAAACACCAAAAAAATACCACCTTCAAGGTATTATATGGAGTGATTAAGGATGAGGAGGTATGAGGATGTAATGAGTAGAGATGATGAGAGATTCAATAGGGATGGTGAGGGTCAATGTGGGAGTGATTAGGGAGGATGGGAGAGTGATTAGGGATGGTGAGGGTTAATGAGGGAGTGATTAGGGGTGAGGAGAGAAGAGGAAGGAGTGATTAGAGATGATGAGTAATGATGGATTAGTGAATAGGGATGATGATGGATGGTGAGGGTAAATGAGGGAGTGATTAGGGATGACTTGTGGATTTGTCAACCATAAAGGCTGAGTATGTTGCTATCATAAAGGTAAGAAAAGAGATGATTTTGTTATCACAATTTTTGGAAGAGCTGGGGCATAATTAGGATGAAGGTAAGTTGTATAGTGATAGTCAGAGTGATATACACCTAGTAAAAAAAATTGCCTTCCAATTTAGGATTAAACATATACAATTGAGGTACTATTTCATTAGGATATATTTAGAGGAAGAGAAGTTGAAGCTAGGGAAGATTCACACCAGTTAGAATACTATAGACATGATGACCAAGGTGTTTAAAATGGAGAAATAGAAGCTATGTTTAGCTTTCGTTGGCTTTCATAGATAACAGTGGAGGGTTAAGAATCTTGTTTAGAGAAATCATTGTTCAAGTGGGAGATTGTTATGTTTATTTCCACATTATAATGTATTTCAAATATTGTAAATTAAAATTTATTATACATGCTTAATATATTTCAAATATTATACATTAAAAATTTTAGGATCCCCCTTTCCCCAAAAGTATAGATGTGTGGTTTATTTGTAATTTTATATTTGTGGTGTTATTACCCTTGATTAAAGGGGGAACCATTATGGGTTGACTTGGACCATGGTTTTGGTACCAATTATTTTTTAAAACTACTATGCTATTTACCTATTGATATAATTATATATAGATGGAGATATATTAGGTTAAATATATCAGAAGAATTGAGTTTGAGAAGGTGAATAGAGTGTGTGAATTCAAGTGTGAGTTTGAGATATTTTGTTGAGCATAACTCCAAATAATATTTATGCATTGTAATTATGAGAAGATTAATCTAAGAGTGGATTGTACTCTTATTAGCTTGTAATAAGATCTAAGCAAGTGTTTCTTGGTGGATGTATCCCACATTAGATGAACCAGATTAAATCATGTCTACTTATTTTGTATTTTTATTTATATTCTTTATGTATCTCTACTCATAGCTCTTGTTATTGTGATTCTATGAATTTTTTTTTCATTAATTTATATTTTACTCCTAAAAATATATAGGGCCAAAAAATATATATTACGAGACATGCTAGAGAGGTAAGATAACATAGGGCATATTTATATAGAGGAATAAATAGATAGATTCTTGCCCCCACTTGGATATATATAATGTTAGAACCATATATACATATGTATTCACCACATAACCCTATATATCTTATCAAGCCCCCTAAGCTTTATTTATAACTAGATGAAGACAAGCTCCCCTACCTTCCTAACCACATTAAGGGATCCACCCCATCCTCTATATAGATAAAGGAGCAATCCTAACCACTTACCTATATATCCATAGGTAGATCTCTAGCCCATATTTAGGATTCATTTAGATTCCCTAATAATCTCATATCATGCCTCATTATATATACCACTTTATAGTCTAGTCTTCTCTAGATAGAGGAACCTAGCCAACTATCCCTATGTATAGATACACCCCCACCCACATAGATTAATACAAGACTTAGATAACCTACTAGTCTATTTAGTTTCCCTATACTATATGGTTCCTACTTCATGTTAGGTATATCATACTTAGATATAATTATTACTCAATATATCCTCCTCTTGACCTCTTAGTATCATCTTATATACCATCCTTCATATATATATCAACCTATCTTTATATGGTGCCCACCACCCCTTTATATATATGGGCATTTTGGTATCCCTATATATAAGTATATATATAGCATTGTGTTCACTCCTCCCACACATATCCCATATATAGATACCCTATTCATATACATGAAAGGTCACCCATGACCCTAGATATATAGGGAAGGGCATTGCCCTAGCCTATATATACATGGGATCCCCATTAATATCTCTCAATTATCAATCCCCACATCTAGATAGATCAATATATAGATGGCATGCACCCATATCTATATATATATATATATATATCAATAGGTAAATGATGTACCTGCATATCTATATAGAAGGGGAAACCCAAATTCCTTAGTGGGGACACTCTTAGATGCATATATAAGAAACCCTAGTCATGATGATAGATAAGATATATATAGGGGCCAAAAAACTATATATTGGTGTGGGGAAGACATGAGAAACCCTTACCAAAATATAGACCCCACAATAGCTCATGACCCTACCCTCCATACCTCATAGGATACTAACCTATATTTAGCTCACAGGCTACTCATTTATATTTTGCTCTTGTGCTACTCTTGAAAATCCCATAACCAACTATCGAGGCCATATGTGTGTGTGTGTGTGTGTGTGTGTGTGTGTGTGTGTGTGTTATATTATATTACACACACACACACACACACACACACACACACACACACACACACACACACACACATGCATACATGTATATAGTCCTAGATACTAATCTAATGAAAATTCCCATTTCCAACTCCATATCCATGTATATAGAGGGCCAAAAAAACACTATCTTAATGTTCCATTATATATAGATAGGGGATTACCTATATAACCTAATAATTATATAACACCCACCATATTATGTATTTAATCTAGATATTACCCACCCTTATATCTATATTGGGTTATGGAGAATGATGCCCTTGTATTATGCACACAATCTAGGATAGTACCCCCTATATCTATATATAGAACTAGATGGATAAATATATAACTTGTTAAAATAACCATTCAAATACACTTTATAATACCCCTTTCCACACTATTAGAGTCAGTTTAATAAAACATGAACATCTTGCACAATATCGAGACACTTGAGTTAAACACAAGCATTTTGTTCAATTCAAAAATATTCTCACACACACACACACACACACACACACACACACACACACACACACACACACACACACACACACACACACACACACACACACACACACACACACACACACACACACACACACACACACAACAAAAGAAAAAATATAAAAATGAAAATATAACAATATAATAGGCACTTGGATAGTTACATTTGTTTAATGGTTAAAAAATTACAAAGTATAAAAACTTGGTACAATTTAATGATAATAATATTTATTTACAAATTCAAAAAAATTATGTTAACTAAAAAATTCAATAATATTATTCATTTATAATGATTAATAATGTGTGTGTGAGAAGTGTGTTGTGTTAAGTAGATATAGGAGGTCATAGGCTAGGTAGGTATAGGTTAGTTAGAATTAGTAGGTCCAAGTAATATGATAGGTAGGTATAGGTTAGTGGAGGCCATATTAGCTTCCACCTTCATGTGGTTGGCCTTTTTAGTAGGGAATAAAATATTCTCAAAGCTAAGAGAAGCTTGGTGTTCAACTCTTTTAATTTATCAATATAAACTTCTTGAAAAGAAAAATAATAATTATAAAATATCTTTTAATAAAATATAAAATCATAATGTTAAATATATAATTTATATTTTAAAATAATCAAAGTTAGATGTTTTCATAAACAATGACTATAATTTCTTATTTGAAAAGTTAAGAAAAGGAGGGGAGATAAAAAAAAATAGGGGGTAATAAAAATGAATGATTATTTGTGTAGTATTTAGCGCTCATCATAATCCCTTTCAAATAATAAGCTAATCATCATTATCAACAATACCACTAATACCTAAAATGAAAATAAATGAATTAAAATTTAACTAAGAATTTAATAAATGTGTAAATATAATATTTATAACCAAGATTGTCTAAATAATATCTCAAATTTTATTGTTTCTAAATAAATTAGGATGATAAATATAGGGTTTAAAGGGATATCTTGTGTAAATTATTGTCATATATTTATCATGGTAAGTGAACCTAAACATGCCAATTCAACAATGCCAACAATCTTTTCCAAAATTTTATATTTTATATTTGAGAGTGTTGCCACTTTTTGTTAGGTGTTGAAGGTTCCTTTCTTCTTTTTAGGTGTCAAGAGCTTGTTGGTTATGGTCAAGTGACATACAAATCTCAAACGAATTGATGATTAGGTTTCCCTACCTATGATTTTTAGTTTCCTTACTCTGATTTGCATCCTATGACTCTCATTTATCTACAAAACTAAATTTATTCCTTGACTTAGAATGGATCTAATAGAGATGTGACATTTGACAACTTTAATTAAAATAAAGTATATTTATGGGTATGCATTATAATTATGGATAATATAACTATACTATTATATTTTAGGGCCCTAAGGGTTGGGAAGTGTAATATAAAAATAGTTAAACACTCATTCCCATGCCAAAGGTGTTTCACAACAAATGATAGCTTAAGATAATGATAAATTCTCTAATGATTATTTCATTCCTTTTGAATGCTTACACAAGCTCAATGGAATGTTATGAATGTTTGGTGTACTTATTGATATTTCTTATATTTAAAACTATTACAAGAAAAAAGATGAAATGAAGGAGAGGAATGTGTTATGACTTAACAAATATAGAAGGGCTTGGGACCATAAAAATAGTTATCGATACTTAAATAAATGTATATTACAAGTGAGTAAAAATAAGTGGTGAAAAATTGATATTTTATAATATTCATTTGGTAATAAAAAATATATAACCTTGTGTGATGGGATGCCACCACATGTGGATCCATGAGAACCAACTCCCAATTGGAATGGGGAGTTGTAAAAATATTGTTAAGGTTAAATTCGATGCACACATGGATATATATGGACTTTATGGTAGTCAAATGAAAACCACAACATGGAATAATACAAGTAAACAAGGTAGAAATGCTAACATTTTGAACTCACCCACAATTTTAGTTCTAATTGAAGACACCCCTGTAATTGATGGAGGCCCCACTCTCCCTATTTATGAATATTTTAATCTCCTAACAAAATCTAAAGAATTATGTGTACTATTTAAAAACATTAACTTTCAAATACTAGTTAGTGAAATGAATTGATGTTAAGTGAAAGACTTATTTATCCTTGTTACTGATTTTTGTCCACCTTTTGATTTTTTAGGTAGGGTGAATGGAGTGCATTATTATACATTTTCACTCAAACTATATTTTATTATAACTTTTTTGTCATTATATAAAATTTTAGGCTAAACTAAGGTTTATTCTATGTGAGTGAATTTTCTCCCAAAGTTGGATCATTTATGAAATTGATGACTCTTTATTATCAATCTAATCATCAAATTTGTAATTGCATCTACAAATTATGTATTAGTCACTACAATCCCATGAAATATATCAATCAATGATCTCAATAAATTAATGGCACCTTTAGGTCATTGCAAGACCTTGCACACAATTTGAGAAATAAATATTTTTTAAAAATTTAATTAAATATGAATACATTGTGTACAAAACAAACACTCACATAGTCTTCCATTACCACATGTCCAGCTAATATTGATGTAATTTAATTTCTCCTCATTCCTCAAATTGTCATGGAATGCAGTAATAAAAAACACTATGGCATCCTCATATTCACTATTTGCATGTAAAATCTTTCCAATTCAGTCAAACATTTCTTATCAAATAGAAAATTATTTAATTATTCATCCATATAATATGAAAAATATGTATACATAGTAATAAATAAAAACAAAAAAACACCCTTATATGTATTGAAAATAGAGTAAAAATTAGAACATATAAATAAAAAATATTTATACACTTAATAAATATGGGAAACCATATATTCTACATAAACATAATGGTCTAACCCTTAAAGTTTCATTCTTCATAATAGCATCATAGTTCATAAATTTGTGTAATTTATATTCCAAGCACATGACCTTTCGACAATTAAACACTACATAAATCCATTCATGGATGTCTGAGGTAGAATTGCATAATGAGATATCCCAAGAAATATGGACTTGTAATTTTTGTATATAAAAAATTAATATGATGAAAATTTGATACCATCCATAAAAGATGATGGAATTTGAAATAAAAAAATATCATTTATATTTCTATTTATAGCACTCTACATTTAATAATTTGTAAGAAAAAAATATTAAAACTAATACAAACATCCAGAATATGTAGTATAGGGAAATTTACACTATATATATTGGTGAAAAAAATTGAGTCCATGGAAATTATTGAGTTATGCAAGTATTGTACCATCATCTATATTTTCCATTTTTTATGTACCTTTAACAAATGGAATGTTCTCCCTCTTTAGACCTTTAAAAGAAAAAAGTTGTGCTTAGCATTTATGTTTCAACATGAAACACTTATGCCATCTTCAAGTACTTTTCTAGAAATAAATACACATATTTAATTAAATTCATTAAATATATCCTTTCATAGTAAATAGAAATCCTTTGGACATGTAGTATCACCTAATGACCCATCCAAATATTTTCATTCAATAATGGTTTCTATGGGAACATCCATCATAATTAAGGATTCAATGTATCCCTTTATCTCATATTATAGTTTAAGGGCATGTGAAATTTTTTTCCCATAGGAAGGATCATTAATACCATCAAAATAATCATTATTTCGATATTGACGCATCCATTCAGTGTATATAATGTTTTCAACATCAAGCCTATATGTATATATATGTATATATATATATGTATGTGTGTATATATATATATATATATATATATATATATATATATATATATATGTATATATATATGTATATATATATGTATATATATATGTATATATATATATATATATATATATATATATATCTGTGTGTGTATATGTATATGTATATATATGTGTGTGTGTGTGTGTGTGTGTGTGTGTATATATATATATATATATATATATACAAACATACATACATACATACATACATATATATACATATATATATATATATATATATATATATATATATATATATATATATAACCTTGATGATGAATTTTGTTATGCACCCAATTTTTGTATATGATCTCTTTTTTTTCCATTGATGGGTCTTTTATTTTGAACTTGGGTTCAGAACAGTACCAATAACTTCATAAAATGTTTAAGAAATGAGAACTTGGGAGAAATCGAAGAAAGAATGAGTGCCACGTGTGTTGAATTCATATCAAATATATATTAAGAAATAGTATAATACATTTTATAGTGTTTAATCATTTATATGTTATGATTTAATCCATTCTTACCTTTGTACCTAGACCTCTTAATGAATTATTTGGTATCCAACTCACTCATAGACTCTCCATTGACAAAGACATTTATCCTAATGAAAGGGACACCAAGACATTAACATTTTTATACTTTACGATCACTTATAATAGTCCAATCTAAATCATCCGAACTAAAACATTATTTGTGTTTCATTTCTTGGATCTCATGTTCATGCATGCAATCTTCTTTTATTTTCCTCTCTAAAATTACTAAAATAAATACAAGGAAGATACACTAATTAGATAAGAGCATATATGAGTACAATAAAACTAAACAAAAAAATATATAATGAACATAAATGAAGGAAGAGATACACAAACTTTAAGCAAAAAAGACTTATAAAACACTAAATTGACATAAAAAATTATATGTTTTTTCACTTTTATCAAAAACATAAATCGCTTGTAAGTAAATATTTTTTCCCACTACCATTGTTATCATTTGAGATTTTTTTTCCCCTACTAAATCCCATTGATAATAGTATGGTGATCTGGGACTTGCTAAGTCAAAAAAAAAAAGGTGGAATCATAATTTTGAAGGTTATAATAAATTGTTAAGTTAATAAAAATAGGTGGAATAGTATTTTTAAAGGTGATGATAAAAATTATTGTCACATAAATTTATATTTGTAAGTATGCACTTTTTTTTATTTTTTTATCATAACTTTGAGTGTAAAGTGAACCCCGAATTTTTTTTTATAGGTTTCACCTTTCTTGACATGGTTTTTTAATCTTCAATTTCATGGTATTATAGTATGTTTTGAAAATCTTTTGTTACCTAAATAAGGGTACGATTCCTATTACTTTTCCAAAGTAATAAATGGTGTTTGAAATTTGTAGAGACAACAAATAAAAATGTGAGATTGGACCTAGCTATAAATAATATGTTATTGACAACAAACATAAATTAGAAGATATTTGTTTATTTGATTTGAAAGATATAGTAAAATTAGGTATTCACAATGAAACTAATTCAAGCCTAGTTTAAATGTTATAAACCTATATATGTAAATAGTTATAGAGCATGGTAGACAATTAATAGGAAAACCTATTGATAATAATATACAAAATAATGAGACTATGATTCCATACATATAGCTGAGGTAATGAGAGATTGAAAGTTAAAAACATCAATTTTAGTACTCTTTATTTTTTGATTAATTAAATGAGGATTGGTAGATCGTCATCACCTAGGAAAAAAAAGATAGACCATTTTCCATGCATTTTTTTACATGTGTTATGGATGTTAGATCTATTAGGAAGTCAAATATTTAATTTCTTTATTTATTTGATTTCTAATATTATGAAAACATGTTAAACCTATTAAGTTGAAGTCTTATGAAAACTCTATGAGTGTTCACATACATTTGGAGTGTTTATTATTGAATATAATTCATACAAAATTCTTAATCTTTTGAAGATAAAGGTTTTGATTGAGGACACTTAAGGGATTTTATATATAATAATTTGATAAATGACTACTTTAAAGTAACAAGTGTTAGCTATAAATTTAGTTATTAGATTTCATCATATTTTTAAAAATGATTGATGTAAACTTTTCTCCTCTTATTTATAGGCATTACTATATCATTTTTTTAATTGTGAATTATCAATGGACACTTTATCTTGAAAATGAATCATAATAGATTAGGTAGGTCTTGAAGTCCTATGATATTTATTTAATGAGCTTTTGTAATGGTAGCTTCCTTAAGAGTAGCTCAGTTCTCTTCCAGTAATTTATTTTATCAAAGAGAAATAATATCGAACATATATCAATGGGGATTATTCATTCCACCTATGGTAGGGGACCTCTTTCTATTCGAGTTGATTTTGATGGGCATTATTTATTCCTCCTATCAATTTTCTTGTCATTTGTTTTGTACAAGCCACATCTTCCATTACTAGGCAACTGATTATTTAATGCAATTACTTTTCAATATTAGAAATACCATGAATCATCAATATTTTCATACTTAATATATTATTAGTTAGGGAAAAAATTCTAGTATTCATAGATAAGGAAAAATATAAGTTAAATAACCAAAAAAACATACTTATAATTCAATGCCAAATATCATAATATTCAATGGTTAAACTTAGATTTGTCTTAAAAAAAACAATGAAACTTGTAAGTAAATTACTAATTATGAGTCAAACAAGTTATTTATTTTTGTTAGCATTCGACTCATAATATCACATAAAAATCAACATATGTATTTTGGTGAAGATTACAATGAGATGACCTAGTATTAAATCAACTTAATACTTTGTAATGTTCTCTTCTTTTAGAGTATTCATGAGGTGAGCTAGTTTGGTGAGGATTACAATAAGATGGCCTGGTGTTAAATCAAATTACGACTATGGCCCATTCTATTCTTGGAGCTTATTCACATGTTGAGCCAGTTTGGTGAAGATTATAATGAGATGACATGGTGTTCAATCAAATTAAGATGACGGCCTATTATCTTCTTTGAGCTTATTCACAAGATGAGCTTTTGTATTATTCTTGTGCAAATGATCTTACTATACAACACAAAAGGCGTCTTAGAGAACCATGTTTTTTGGACATAAAGAATAATAAAATAAAGACATTATTGATTTTAAGCTCTCCCTCATCTTAATCATGTTACAGATAATTATTTCATTTATTTTGGCAAGCTGAAACATGATCCAATAGCTTTGTTGATTTTTTGTGGTAACCTTCATAGTTGTATATAACCTCGATAAATAACATATAGTAGAATTAACTTAGGCTCACATTTTGAAAACATAGCCATCCATAGAAGTTACATAGAGGTTTTCATATTTTTTTTATTTTTAATTATTTTTTGAAGTCCATGTTTTAATTTTTATTAATTGTTTTATGATGTCCATGTTTTCATATCTATGGATAAGGTCATATATCCATATAAAAAATGTAGATGGACCCATGCACCAAATGAATTAGGGGGAAAATAAAAACTACCAACATAATACACACCATATAAGGCATGTGGACTAGTAGAGAGGTGGATCTAGTGTTTCCCTATAACATAAGCCTAGTTTTTGTTGTTTCCCTATACCCATTTATCATTGACGTATCCAGCCGTCATGCTAGTTAAATTTCATATAGCTTTGAAGCAATGTTTCATCTATAATTATATTGACAAATGCCATGATCAAACCCAAATGTGCCTCATGTTAATATTTTTTGAGAGGGTTTAAATGATGAGTACCATGGCTTAACCAAAATAATTTGTTGATCTCAAATCACATTAAGACATCCTGATGGTCTTGGAAAACCACTTTTCTATCTTCTTCAAAATCAAAAACCACAATGAAAAATCCTTTATCACAAGGATAAATTCCAAAATAACATGAATTCACATAATAATTGAATACATATTGTGTAAAAATTTTGTGTTTTCATACAATGTTCTATTAAACAATTTTAGTTAATATATCTTGATTAACCAAAATTAAGTAAGTGATAGCACCATTTATCATTTTTTCATGATCAAATATCATTATTTATTAGAATTTTATTTAATTAAGTTCTAATTTGGTAAAACAATAGATATTCACATATAATTACATCCTAATCCAATAAATTTTTCTCAAATAATGGCATCGAATTGTGAAATTAAAAAAGAGGGTGATAAAATTGCCTTATTTTCTTGTGTAAGAAGATCAATCCATCATTGTTAATTTGCAAATAAGTAGTCTAAATAAGTCAATAAGCCATATTGTTAAGACAATAATCCATATTACGATTCAAAATGCATTATAAAGAGTCTTATAGGTCCTATGTTATATAAAGATTCATATAACATGGTTATTTAAAGGTGTCTAAGTCATCAAAGTCTTCTCAAGAACACTTCTATATATGTATAAAAGCCTTCCAACCAAAAGTTAGATTTAAATATTCAAATTATAAAAGAAGGCCTATAAATCCTTATGGTAAATTGTAGGGGTATGAATGTTTAAGTAAGGGTCCTAATAGGTTAATGACCTAATGTTAAATGCTTTTTTAACAATGTAAAGAGTTAAACACCTCATCATGTCTCTAGAATGTAAAATGTTGTGTTGGAAAAGATAAGATTAGCATGTACTAAGTAAAGAATAGGGTTTTATAGGAAGACTACATCTTTTCACAATTTTAAAACCTATATTTCTAATAATATAGAATAAATAAGGTCTAAGGAGAAGGTTTGTCAACATAATTATAAGAATTAGATCTGTAAGTAGGCCTAAAATATTGTAAATGTTTGATCAATAAAGAAGTATTTCTATTGAATAAATATTTTTTTATATTCCTCTTGTATATGAATATATATCTCTTATGTTTTCATGAAGTTAACATGTGCATAAAAGCTCTTAAGGACATGAATATACAAGGAGAAACAAAATTATATGTTGCATTAAGATTGTAATTGAGGTATTTAAACATGTTTTTAAGTGCAGGGTAGCTCAATGACCATTGGAAATGGTAGAGGTAAGTGTTTTAGGTCTATTAGAATTTAAATTAGGTTTTAAACCCCTTTTAAAGTCTTTAAATGCATCTTTAAGTTTTCTTAATCTCATTCAAAAACCTAGGGTTTTAGGGACCAAGAAAGTATCATAACTTTTAAATTTGATATGGATATGCGGGAAGGTATTTATAGTGTCTTAAAATTGTTTTTAGGTCTAAATGAGGTCTGAAGAGTGATTTATTAATGATTGTGTGTCTATAAGTTCATTGGAAAACAATAAATCTTGTTTAAAAGCTTTTTAAAAAACATAACTCTAAAAGTATCCAACTGGAAGACATGAAACTTGGTGTGCATATTATAGAAAACCTTATTAAACTATACCAACTAGACATAATTCCTAATACATCATGACCAAAGTGATGTAGAGGACTAAATTTGTATGATTATGGAAGAAAATTAGCATTTTAAGAGAACATAGGTGCATACCTTCAATTATATACTTATTATGGTCTTGAGAACTTGCATGAATTTGTGTATCAATGTTATACAGTTGTTGAAGGTGACTTAAATTATTTTATAAAATTTATAATAACAAATTTATTTTCAATAATAATAATGGTAAATAAGAGATAACATAGCAGGTGATCATCCTTAGGAGTTTAAGAGACTATGGACTTAGATAAGGCCTAAGAGTGAAGATAAAGTTTCTTAATAAAGAGATCAGACTTTAGTGATGATTCAAAGGGATGTTTAGGGTTATAATAGATTGAAACATTTAATCACAAAATATCAAAACATAATAAAAACATTCAATAATAAAATATCAACAAATGGTTCTTATATGTGCCTAATATACCCTATACATGTACGTAAATCTACCTAATCACATGAAAATAAGTCCTAATCTAGATAAATTTACTCAACCAATGAGATTAACACATAATATAATGACAAATGATTACCATGTATTGCCAAAATTTCCTAAATCTATATTCATTATTCGATTGCACCTAATGAAGGTCTAATTAGATCAAAGTTAATTAACTAAAATTAACATAACTTATGAAATAATGACAAATGCTACTCAAATATAACCAATGTATCTTAAGTTTGTATAGAGCTATCAATTTTCACATAATTGGGGCCTAATCCAATAAAAAATGATGGAATGACATTTAATCACAAGGTATAAATTTTGATAGGACCTAAGTTCCCCAAAGCTCTGACACAACTTGTCAGAATTAAGAGCACACATGATTACCATTGTATAAGAAACTTACATGTGGAAATAACCAAAAGAACAAATAACTATCAATGAGAAAACACACAGAATATGAGAGGCAACACATAATTGTATTCAACTCATTACAAAGGAAATTACAATAAAGAGATCACACTCTTCTTCCACCTCTATGAGGCTTCCTCCTCAAGGGCTCCAAGTAATCTTCCCACCTAAGTAATCTTCTCTCATAGGTCACAACTAACAACTAACACAAGCTGTTGTTCACCTCATTGTACATCCAGTACAACCGAGTACGAACCGATACTCAAAGTAGATCTCACCATGATCCTGCTCCTTGATGTATTGCTATCACCTTGGATCCTGCTCCCCCACTGATCTCCTTTTGACCCTCGCACATACACACCCCTGCAGACCAACCTGATCTTACTTATCACATGTAGATCTCCACCATGATCTTGTAACACTCTGCATATCAAACCTGATCTTACATACATGAGGAACCCTACTTTATTCCACCATGGGAAGAACTCTCCAAGTTCCACACTTGGGTTCTACAAGTTCAACAAGTTCTTCACTTAACAATATAGCCCATGAGTCTATTATATAGATCTCATGCATACACTAATTTAGACAAGCGGCTCAAAGACTCTAACCGGTCTTCATCATGCAAACTCTTTATTCACTTAACTGACTATTCATCAATAGTAGTTCTGACGACCACAGGTGACCAACATTGGTCCCTGTCTTCCTGGAGGTGGCCGACGCTGGCTGATCCCTGCCAACGTCAATTTCCTTTTGTGCTTCCCCTGATCGACGTTGGTTGTGCCCTATCGACGCTGGCGACTGTCATGCTCAGAAACCTCCTTCTATTTTTAATAAGGTGAAGCTTTTAGCTCCACACCCTAACAATCTCCCACTTGGAGATAAATAGATGCACCTATACCCATACCAGTACTCTATCTAATCTGCATCCTGGCTTGTATTCCTCTTCAAGCTCAATCTTGAAGACTACCCACCACACTCCTTGTGGTGTTAATCTTATGCCTGAATTTCTTCATTCTCAGCTTACCTTCTTCTGCCATTGTTATACTCCCACTCAAACAACAACCCCTATGAGTAACCTGTAATGAACAAACCACTAACCAGATCTGGCCATCTGTTAGTCAAAACTCACTCTGAGAACATCCAACCTCGCTTTGATACCATTTGATAGGACCTAAGTTCCCCAAAGCTCTGACACAACTTGTCAGAATTAAGAGCACACATGATTACCATTGTATAAGCAACTTACATGTGAAAATAACCAGAAGAACAAATAACTATCAATGAGAAAACACACAGAATATGAGAGGCAACACATAATTGTATTCAACTCATTACAAAGGAAATTACAATAAAGAGATCACACTCTTCTTCCACCTCTGTGAGGCTTCCTCCTCAAGGGCTCCAAGTAATCTTCCCACCTGAGTAATCTTCTCTCATAGGTCACAACTAACAACTAACACAAGCTATTGTTTACCTCATTGTATATCCAGTACAACCGATTACAAACCGGTACTCAAAGTAGATCTCACCATGATCCTGATCCTTGATGTATTGCTGTCACCTTGGATCCTGCTCCCCCACCAATATCCTTTTGACCCTCACACATACACACCCTTGAAGACCAACCTGATCTTACTTATCACATGTAGATCTCCACCATGATCCTGCAACACCCCTGCATATTAAACTTGATCTTACATACATGAGGAATCCTACTTGATTCCACCATGGGAAAAACTCTCCAAGTTCCACATGTGGGTTCTACAAGTTCAACAAGTTCTTCACTTAACAATACAGCCCATGAGTCTATTATATAGATCTCATGCATACACTAATTTAGACAATCGGCTCAAAGACTCGAACTAGTATTCATCATGCAAACTCTTCGTTCACTTAACTGACTGTTCGTCAATAGCAGTTCTGACCGCCACAGTTGACCGACGTCGGTCCCTATCTTCCTGGAGGTGACCGACGCTGGCCAATCCCTATCGACGTTGGTTTCCTTCTGCACTTCCCCCGATCGACGTCAGTTTTGGCCTACCGACGTTGGTGACTGTCATGCTCAAAAACCTCCTTCTGTTTGCAACAAGGTGAAGCTTTTAGATCCACACCCTAACAAATTTTCCTTCTTAAGATCTTTTCACTGTCATAAAAATAAGTCAAACTTTTCCATAATAACCCAAATATTAATCTTCTTTGATACCAAAAATGATCTATATAAACTCTCAAGTCATTAACTTACTATAATTCAAAAATCATAACCTTTTATTCTACTTTAAACTTAATCTAAAATGACATCTTAATTTATAAATTGATATATAATTAGTGTATATTCATTATGTTGGAAGATATAAATACTTAATAATTGAATATATATGAAAAAATATCTTTACAAAACTAACAACAATGGAGACAAATGACACCAAGAACTTCAACCTTAAAAACCCCATAAGGTGTAGGTAAAAACTAGTTGGAAGAGGTAATAGCCTTCAATATCCATTTTAGATACATCTTCCACTACCCTTATATCATTTTATGCCACAACTACCTTTATCTCCATCCTTTGGTCATAGATCATGTTTAAAACCCTAGCGCTAGGAGTTGTAATCATGGTTGAAAATAAAGTGAGATAATTCCACCAAAATATTATAATAGTTAAATATGAGCTTATCTCTCTCTCTCTCTCTCTCTCTCTCTCTCTCTCTCTCTCTCTCTCTCTCTCTCTCTCTCTCTCTCTCTCTCTCTCTCTCTCTCTCTCTCTCTCTCTCTCTCTCTCTCTCTCTCTCTCTCTCTCTCTCTCTCTCTCTCTCTGTGTGTGTGTGTGTGTGTGTGTGTGTGTGTGTGTGTGTGTGTGTGTGTGTGTGTTAAAAATATCTAATTTACATGTACATTTATCTAAGACTAAAAATAATATAAAATATTAGATCATTTATAAAATTAGAGAAATAAAGAGATGTAAAGTTTAGATATGTATATTGAACATTGAGAGAATAGGTGATAAATGATAGAAACTTACAATAGAAAATAATGCTTAACAATGTGTTAACCATTTTGGCCCTACAAGCCAAAATTAGTCTCCTTCCCTTATTGTTTTGAGCCAGTTTCAAATTTGATTTTTTGCACAAGTCTTTTGGCAAAAGGAGGAACTAGTTCAATGGTTCGACATTGGGGTCTAATGCCATGAGCTTTCCAAGAAATTTGAACTTGAACTTTGAACCATTTTTGGCTCATCGGCTTGGTTCAACAACTTGGTTCAAAGGTTTGGTTCATCGGCTTGGTTCATCAGCTTGGTTCAATGACTTGGTTCAATGGTTTGGTTCATCAACTTGGTTGAATGACTTAGTTCAAAAGTTTGGTTCGTTGGCTTGGTTCAAAGACTTGGTTCAATGGCTTGGCTCAAAGGTTTGGTTCAAAGGTTTGGTTCAACGGCTTGGTTCATCAGCTTGGTTCAATGGCTTGGTTCATCAGCTTGGTTCAACAGCTTGGTTCAATCACTTTGAACATGGAAATATTGAATCATTGAGCCATTGTTGGTTCAAGCGATTAGTTCAAGCGCTTGGTTCAATCACTTTGAACTTAGAAATATTGAACTATTGAACCGTTGAACCATTGTCAGTTTAAGCGCTTGGTTCAATCGATCGATTCAATCAAAGGATTCAATCAGTTGGTTTAAAGCAGTTGGTTCAAGTGGTCAAATGAATGAGCAGAACATAGTATTGAATCATTGAATTGTTGAACCATTAAACCAATTATTGGTTCAATCAGTCGGTTCAATCAAAAGGTTCAAGGGAGTCTCCCAAAGCCTGAAGGACAAGTGTCCCTATGGAGGGCAGGGAACATTTGTAAAGGGATCAAAGAAAAGGCCAAAGGAATCAACCAAATGGTGATGGGCACATGAACGTAAACTTTATGACAATGAAATAGTGATTGATCTTTAAATAAAAAGGTTCAAACCTGAAGGAATTCAAAGGCTTAAAGCTAGAAAGAAGAAATCATTGAGGAGGGAGTCCAAAGAGTTGAAGAATTAGCAGAAGATAGGCCCTAAAGGATGAAGGAGCCAGAAAAGACAAAGCTAAGAAGAGGCAAAAGAGCCAAGTGCAAAAATAGAAAAAATAGTCCAAGTGGCAAAGGAAGGTGTCAACTCAAGGAGTTACTCTAGTGGTTGACATAGTATCTACCAACTGGTCATCAAGAGGTGCAAACAGTGAATGACACAACCCATTTTTCTTCACTTTACATTGATGAGCAAACAAACTGCATGAATGCCTTAAAGGAACAGTCTTATTTATAGACAAATGGCACGACCCATAATTTCACATATGATGTTTAATAAATCTTAAATGCCTAAAATAAAAATAAGATCCAACACAACATTATCTATCAAGCGACTTCCTCTTCCTAATGCTCAGAACACACATGGGCCATTTGTAAAAGGGTGCCAAAACGCCTCTTTCTTCCTCTATATACTAAAAAATTCTCATTTTGAGAAAGGGATCTCTCATGTTGTAAGGTGAAGCCCTGCCAATTTTCACCTAAAATCAATAAAATATGCATTTTTTACCTCTATTTTGGTTGGATATATCTCTGAGTGTGTCTGAGTGTTAAACTTGTGTTCAGTCATTTCTTTCTTAATGCTTTCATAGGCTTGATACCAACATACCTGGTATATATAAAGTGTCATTCCTATGGGTGACAAGAAGAGCTATAACTAGAGCATAGAGGCAGAAGGAAGTTACTAGATAGTGTGTTTTTCTTACAATGCCTATGGTAAGTTCTTTTTCTATGTGTTTTCATTAAAGCCTCCCTGTCAAGCTCCTTGTCGCCTGGTCCTTTTACTAGTTCAAGTGTATGTATGTGTTCTTATGGTTTAGAGTGTGAGTATCAGTAGATCAAACTTGTTTGGTGTATCACCCTCTTAGGTTAGGTTCTATTTTTTAGTAATCCTTCTCTCTTTTCACTCCCCCTTAGTTTATATATATATATATATATATATATATATATATATATATATATATATATATATATATTAGCAACATTACTGGAATAACTCATATGCATCAAAGGGAGCTAGCCCTTATCTAGAGACTCTCCCCTCAGTTTTACTAGACCCATAGGCAAGGGAGGAGTTTCCATTGTGATGCATGGAAGACAGGAGATCATCCTCCTATCAAGGATGCAATCCATAGTGTCAAGAATTTTTGGCATGCCCGATAGGATTGAGTTTTAACACTCAGCAAAGTTCTAGGATTGATGTTGGTCTTGTTACAACAAAATAATCCATTTTCAGCATCTGGCGACTCCACTGGGGAACATCAGTCCCTCTAGTTAAAGACCAGTCTGACCTCTTATGCCTAAAATCACCACACATTCTACTGTTAAGGGTGTCCCTTTTGAATTCATGGAATTTACCTTGAACTTAGCAGAATGACTGAGGTTTGAAAAAACTCATCCTTATTCAGCAAATCACCTTCCTAGACATGCTATAAGATACACCCATGCAAGAAGGCCCTGGTTGAATCCTGCCATAGCCATGGCTTTACCTTTTGTGGCCTTTCATGGTCAAAGTCCTTTGAATCTTCTACATTATGACCCAATTCTAGGAGCATTCCTTAAAAGTGTGCCTCCCTTTAATGGAGAAGGGCCCATTACTACTATCAAACACATCAGAAATATTGCTAACCTCTGCAATATTCACAATGTCACTGAGGAAAACATTGTGATCAAATTTCTACCATTGTCTTTTAAGGGCAAGGTTCTGGACTGGTATGGGACTTTGCCCATGAATTCAGTCAATTTCTAGAATGAATTGGGCACCCTCTTAATGAACAAAGTTGGGGAGAAGAGTGACCACCTTTCACTTGCTAAGCAATTGACCACTATGAAAAGAGCTCCACATGAATTCATGCAAGATTTCAACACTCAATTTCAGAAGACATGGGATAGAATCCCTATTTTTATAAGGTCAACTTTGAGTTATGCTTTCCTCTATTATTTGAAAGTGTTGAATAGTGACATTGTTGTTATGATACAGTCCATGGGAGGACATGTGTTGCCTGCCACCTATGACATAGCTATAACAGTTGAGAATTTCCTAGTGCAAGCTGGAAAAATAGCTCCTAGGCCTCATATGCCGCTCTTTATTGAATTTTTGCCTTTAATCTAGACTACTGCATCCACCTTGGCTCTTTTTCTTGGCATAGAGAATCCAGTTGCTACTTCATCCAATGACCTCCATGAACTCAAAAGCATGTTACAAAGCGTAACAAATGAACTAGTGGCTCTTAAAAGGTAGCAAGCTCAAGGCAATCGACCAAATCAAGGATATGAGTAGTATGGACAAGAAAATAAATGCCCTTTCTAGAATTATAACTAAGGGTAGGGTCAGTTTACACATGCCAGATCTTTTCAAGGCTATAATCCACGCACCCCTTCATCATCCAAGGCTCTAACACCCGCTCAAAATAATCTAGTACAAAAATAACCCAGTTGCTCAACCATGGGATATGGTTAAGATTAGGTTGTTTATACAAATGAAATGCCAAGTCACTACACAAAAGCACAAGACAATCAGATAGCCACCCAATTCCCAAGCTTTGAAGCATCAGTGTAACCTTGCATGGGTAGCAGTTAGACTCAGCCTGATTCTACTCTCATGAATCACCTAGAAGGTGAGTTCTATGCAGTCAATTATGTGGGTAGTGTAGACAATCAAGGTGACTATGTTGTAGCTAACACAAGGTCCAAAAGGAGAGAAATGGATCAAGCATCTACTCAAACATCAACACCATCTTCTTCATCACATGTAAACCAAAAGGTTCTAAATTTCAGACCTCCGATTGCACCTTCAGCTCCTTGGCCTATGCCTCAGGCTATAAGTAATCCCAAAAAATTTTGAAAGAAGACAACCCTCAAGTCAACATGGTAGACCAAATGAATAAGCTACACATGAACATCTCCTTGTGGGATTCATTATCAATACCAAGACAAAAGGACATGCTGCAAAAAGAATTGCATGAGTTGAATGAACAAGTTATCCTAGCAAAAGCTGATAACATTCTGATGATGAATGGGTAGCCTTACACATCAAGCCAAGTTAAGAAAGAGGAAAAGGTTCTCCATTTTTATTTATCCTTGGTCATAAGAGATTTCTTGGTGTACAATTGCATCATTGATAGTGAAGCAAACACTGCAGTAATGCCCAAATGCATAGCTGATAAGCTGGGGCTAAAATATGAAGAAATGACTAAGGGAGTCTTACAGCTGGATGGAACACCAACAAAGATGCTTGGGGTGGTGAAAGGTTTGAACTTGATGCTACATGCCTACTTGACCTTCTCAATTCCCCATGATGTGGTAGTGGTGGATGTCCCTCCTTAATTTTCTATTTGGTTATCCAGGGATTTCACATCCAAGATAGGAGGTTACCTAGCAACAAACTAGTCTTATCTAGTTTTTAGAACCAAGTATGGGACTAAGGTTAAGATTGAATTGAATCCACTCCATAGAGATCATCTAGAACCATACTCACTCAAGGTAGCAAATGTCAGCTATGCCATTATTGACCAGGAAGAATTCCCACTAGATCAATCTCCATCCTCTGCCCTTGAAGGAGTTGCTGACCTGCTCTTAGATGAATGGGGAAGTGACAACTTTGAGCATGATCCTTACAAATTCATAAAAGAGGTATACCTTGGGATTTATTACATGCATGAAGATGGTAATTTTATACTGAATTTGATGAAAGCAAGCCAAGAAAGATCAAGTTTATGGTAGTTGTTCTTTGATGGCTCAAGAAGTAAGTTGGGAGCTGGTGGTGGAGTGGTGTCAGTTTCTCTTTCAAAGGAGAAATACATTTCAACTTTTAGGTTTCAATTTTCATGCATAAGCAATTTTGAAGAGTATGAATCCCTCATACATGGTTTAGATTGGGTGAGAAAAAGAGGAATCAAAGAGTCACAGGTTCTTGGTGACAGTGAGCTAATTGTGAATCAGGTAAAGAGCCAAAATCTGACAAAGAATTCTCTGCTTAAATCCTATAAACACAGGGTATGGGACTTAGTGTAGATTTTCCTTGCTTTCAATGTTACCTCCATTCCTAAAGAGTATAAAAAGCAAGAAGATAGGTTGGTAGTGGTTGGTGCCCAATTTGATATCCCTAGGGAAATAGGCAAGATCACAGTTCATGCCACTTGAAGGTAGTAATCCAGCCCTTTGTTCCTAACAACATCACTAACTGGCAGGTGTTTGATAGTGACCAAAAAATAGCACTCTTCTTGCAAGAAGATGTTGAGTTTGCTGCTAAAAACTAGGCTAGGCTACATCAGTAGTGTGGTAGCCAACTTGTTTAGCTAAAAAATAATAAACTTCCAAAATGCTTAGTCACTCTCAAGAGTATATTCAATGAAGATGACCAGTTGAAAAGTGATAAGGCAAACATCAAAACTAAGGAGGAAAACTATGAGAAGGTTGAAATATTCAAAGATAAGTTGCTTTCACTTGGGAAAGTGTGCATGGACCATGAAAGGTAGGCCTTCACCTTGTTGTGCCAAGAGTTTGTTGATGTCTTCACTTGGGAGTATAGTTATTTGAAGGGTTTAGACTCATGTTTGGCCCAATATACCATTGAATTGGAAGAAGGCACCAAGCCGATCAAGTCGAATCAAAGGACTGTCAACCCAAAGATTGAACCTCTCATGTGAAAGGAGCTCAGCAAGTTGATTGAGTCCAGGATAATATTTCTAATCAAACACTCTTCTTAGCTGGCCAATCTTGTTCCTATTGAAAAAAAGAATGGGGAAATCAGATTATGTGTAGATTTTAGAGACCTCAATAGAGTCTCTTTAAAATACCATTATCCTCTCCCAAGCATGGAGTAGATCCTTTAAATGGTGATAGGTAGTGAGCATTTCTCCCTCCTAGATGGATATTCAAGATATAATTAGATTTTGGTGCAAGATTGTGACCAATACAAGATAGCCTTCACTACCAAATGGGGGACGTTTGCTTATAGTAAAATGCCATTCAAACTATCCAATGTTGGTGCCACCTTTCAGTGAGCCATGGACATGGCCTTTTGAGGCCTAATAAATAACATTGTGCTGGTGTATCTTGATGATGTGACAGTATTCTCTAAAGAGGTGAGCCAACACATGAAACACCTCAAACAAATCTTTGAGAGGTGTAGAGAGTTTAGTATCTCTCTCAACCCAAAGAAATGCATGTTCACTATCCATGAGGGTAAACTCCTTGGCCACGTTGTTTCTAATGAAGGCTTGACCATTGATCCAGAGAGAGTTCACTCCATCCTAGAGTTGTCCTTGCCTAAACACAAGAAGGGCCTACAGAGCTTCTTTGGAAAAATAAATTTTATTTGGAGATTTATTCCAAATTTGGTAGAATTAGTCAAGCCATTAACCTCTATGCTAAAAAAGGATGAGAAGTTCACATGGACAACACAAAGAAGGAATAGCTTTGAAGAGATCAAGCAGGCTATCGCCTAGGCTCCTACCTTTATCAATCCTAACTTTACCAAGGATTTCAACCTTTACACCTTCAAAAATGAAGAGGTAATCTCTTCCATGCTTACCCAAGTGAATAGTAATGACCTTGAATAACCACTTGCATTTTTTAGCCAAGGCCTAGAGGGTTTTAAGGCCAGGTATACATATGTGGAGAAGCAAGTCCTTGTAGTCATTTAGAGTCTAAATAAATTTACGCATATGTTATCCAATAGTAGAATTCACCTTATGGTTCCACATCCTAGCATCAAATATTTCTTGACCAACCATGACCTGAATGAAAAGAGAGTGAGGTGGATCACTAAGGTAATAGAATACGACATGGATATCAAGATCACCAAGTTGGTAAGAGGGAGAGGCCTAAGTGAACACCTTGTTGTAGACTTTAAACAACAAAAGGAGGATAGTTTGCTAATTCATGATGTAGCTACAGTAGAAGAACTAGCTGTTATGAAGAATTACACATCAGACTTGAGGCATTTCCTTCTCACTAGTGAGTGCCTGTAAGGCCTTGATAGGACAAAGAGGAGATACTTCAGACTCCAATCTCTCCCTTATGTCCTGATTGATGGAGTGTTGTTCAGAAGGGATCTCTCAAGAGTGATTTTAAGGTGCATAGACCCAAGTCAAGCTGACAAGGTGTTGTCTGAGTTCCATGATGGGCCACCTAATGGTAACTTTGCTCTTAGGCCTATAGCTACAAGAATAATGAGAGCTAGTTACTTCTAGCCTACTCTATTTAGAGACACCCATGCCTAGGTATGAAAGTGCCAAAAGTGTATGCTCTTTGATGGGAAGCAACAACTGGCTGCCATGACTTTATAACCTATTCTGGTATAGCAGCCATTCATGCAATGGGGCCTTGACTTTATAGGGATGATTAACCCTCCCTCCAGTGCTAGACACAAGTGGTTCTTGACTGCCATAGGCTACTTCACAAGATGGGTAGATGCTGTTGCTTTGAAGGAAGCCAATGAAAGTTTAGTCCTAGATTTTTATGAGGACCTAGTGGCAAGGTTTAGGGTTCTAACTACCATCATCTCAGATAATGCTTTAGATTTTTGGGAGCTAAAACAAGTGAATGGGCATTGAGATATGGTATCTATCTTAGCACTTCATCAAATTAATACCCACAGGGGAATGGGTTGGTTGAGTCCACCAATAAAAATATGATCAGGATTATCAAAATAATAATGGAGGATAATTAGAGAACTTGGCATGCCAAGTTGAAAATAGCCTTGTGGGCAGATAGGGTCACTCCAAAGAGATCAATTGGTAATTCACCATACATGCTCATGTATGGAAGGGAAGCTAGGATTACTATTTAACTTGAGTTTCTAGCCTTGGATATTACTCACAAACTATAGTTAGAAGGAGGCAACAGCATGGAGATTAGGCTATGTGAGTTGATGGAGCTTCAAGAGATAAGGGACCAGGCTATGGCTTCTATGACCAGTAACCAATAGCAGATGAAGAAAAACTTCAATAAGAGATCTTCATCAAAAAAATTCTCTAAAAGAGACATCATCTTTAAATGGGATGCAGACTGAGCTAAGCCTAGAAAGCACATGAAGTTTGATGCCATATATAGTGGTCCATACATCATCACTCAGTGCAAGTAGCACAATGGGTTCCAACTCTCTAGGTTGGATGGTGAAGAACTGTATATCCTAGTAAATGGGATACATCTTAAGCATTATCACTGAGCCCTCCACCCATCATGTATATATTTTCTTTGTTTTTTTCTCTATTTTCCTTAAGTGATTTTACACATGTTAGTAGTTTTCTTAATCTTATGTGTGTTTCATTTCCTTTTGGGGTAAGAACTTTGTGATTGATTCTTGGATATCTCAAGGTGGTTGCTAACTTTTCAAGCTATGTTCCAACTCCATGCCCAATGGACTTTGAGTCTACTATTTTCTAAGCATAGCAGGCATGCTTTCCTTGGGAATCACCTATTTGTTAACCATTTTTGCCTTGTAGGCCAAAATCATTCTCCTTCCCTTGCTGCTCTGAGCCAGTTTAAAAATTGATTTTTTACACAAGTCTTTCAGCAAAAGGAGGAACCAGTTTAATGGTTCGATGTCGGGGTCTAATGCCATGAGCTTTCCAAGAACTTTGAACTTGAACTTTGAACCATTTTTGGTTCATCATCTTGGTTCAATGACTTGGTTCAAAGGTTTGGTTCATCAGCTTGGTTCAACGACTTGGTTCAAAGGTTTGGTTCATCAGTTTGGTTCAACGACTTGGTTCAAAGGTTTGGTTCATCGGCTTGGTTTAATGACTTGGTTCAAAGGTTTGGTTCAATAGATTGGTTCAATGGCTTGGTTTAAAGGTTTGGCTCAACGGCTTGGTTCATCAGCTTGGTTCAATAGCTTGGTTCATCAACTTGGTTTAATGACTTGGTTCAAAGGTTTGGTTTAATCGCTTCATTCAATTGCTTTGAACTTGGAAATATTAAACTATTGAATTGTTGAACTGTTGAACCACTGTTGGTTCAAGCAATTGGTTCATGTGGTTGGTCCAAGTGCTTGGTTCAATCACTTTAAACTTAGAAATATTGAACTGTTGAACTATTAAACTATTGAAACATTGTTGGTTCAAGCGCTTGGTTTAATTCCTCAGTGTAATCAAAGGGTTCAATCAGTTGGTTCAAGCAGTCAAATGAATGAGTAGAACACAATATTGAACCATTGAACTGTTGAACTAATTATTGGTTCAATCGATCAGTTCTATCAAAAGTTTCAAGGGAGTATCCCAAATCTTGAATGACAAGTGTCCTTGTGGAGGGCAAGGAACACTTGCAAAAGGATCAAAGAAAAGGCTGAAGGAATTGACCAAATGGTGATGGGCATGTGAATGTCAACTTTATGGCAATGAAATAGTCATTGATCTTTAAATAAAAGGTGTGAACCTGAAGGAATTCAAAGGATTAAAGCTAAAATTAAGAAATCATTAAGGACGGGGTCCAAAGAGCCAAAAAAATAGTAGAAGATAGCCCCCAAAGGATGAAGGAGCCAGAAAAGACAAAGCCAGGAAGAGGCAAAAGAGCCAAGTGCAAAAATGGATAAAACAGTCCAAGTGGCAAAGGAAGGTGTTGACTCAAGGAGTTACTCTAGCGGTTGACATAGTATCTACCAATTGGTCATCAAGAGGTGCAAAAAGTGAATGATGTGACCCATTTTTCTTCACTTTACATTGATGAGCAAACAAACCACATGAATGGCTTGAAGGAGCGGTCTTGTTTGTAGACAAATGGCATGGCCCATAATTTCACATATGACATTTAATATATCTTAAACACCTAAAATCAAAAGAGGAGCTGACATAGCATTATCTATCAAGCAGCTTCCTCTTCCCAATGCTCGGAACACACATGGGCCATTTGTAAAAGGGTGCCAAAAGGCCTCTTTCTTCTTCTAAATATTGAAAACTTCTCATTTTGAGAAAGGGATCTCTCATTTTGTAAGGCGAATCCCTACCAATTTTCACCTGGAATCAATAGAATATGCATTTTTTACCTCTATTCTAGTTGGATATATTTTTGAGTCTGTCTAAGTGTTAAACTTGTGTTTCATCATTTCTTTCTTAATGATTTCATAGGCTTGATACCAACACACCTAGTATATACAAAGCATCATTCCTACAGGTGACAAGAAGAGCTGTATCTGGAGCGTAGAGGTAGAAGGAAGTTACTAGATAGTGTGTTTTTCTTACAACACTTATGGTAAGTTCTTTTTTTGTATGTTTCCATTAAAGCCTCCCTATCAAGCTCCTTGCAGCCTGGTCCTTTTACCAGTTGAAGTGTATGTATGTGTTCTTATGGTTCAGAGTGTGAGTATGAGTAGATCAAACTTATTTGGTGCATCACCCTCTTAGGTTAGGTTGTATTTTTTAGTAATCCTTCTCTCTTTTCACCCCCCACCATTATATATATATATATATATATATATATATATATATATATATATATATATATATATATATATATATATATATATATATATATATATATATTAGCAACATTACTGGAATAACTCAGATGCATCAAAGGAAGCTAGCCCTTATCTAGAGACTCTCCCCTCAGTTTTTCTAGACCCACAAGCAAGAGAGGAGTTTCCATTGTGATGCATGGAAGACAGGAGATCATCCTCCTATCAAGGGTGCAATTCACAACATCAACATAATGACTAAAATATGACATAGAAAACACACAATGATCAAATAATAATGTAAAAGTCATCAAGTTCTAAACTTGGGATTGCCTAAAATGTCCAACTTCATTCTTGATAAAATACATGCAAGTTTAATTTATTTTATCAATTGTGTTTATCTATCTAGGGCTCCCAAAAACCTTGCTAGGTTATCTACACCTTCTCTCATATTCCCAAGAATATAGACTTATTATTTCCCTAATTGGGAAACTAGATCTGAAAACCATAAGGAGAATGATGTGTTTTGGAGTTTTTGTTACACTTATCATGATCCTTATAAGGTCCCTAAATGAATTTACAATGTCAAAAATAATAATCCAATAATTGTATTAACTCATTATCAAGCCAAATTAGTACAATGCATCACTAACATGAATGTCAATACATAAATGCATCTAATGATTGATATATTTATGCAATGCTTGTAAATGCTCAATAGATACCTATGACATCATGAACATTAACTGTAATAATTATTACCTCATAAATAGTAGGAAATTTTAGGAAATGGTGGGAAATTACATGTTATATGTAGGAAATAGTGGGACATTGCAGGTTATATGATTAGATGGTAAGAATTTATTAACAAAGTGGGCTTGTGGTTATTTTTATTATAGAGATTATTTTTTAGCCTTTGACTCCTCTACTTATACTTCCATTTTTGAAAGCACATTTCAATGTATTAATTGTGAATGGTATTGGTATTTTAATTATTTTACTAAATTATAGTCAGATGGAAACATAATCTCCAAGAGTGTGTTTATTAGCTTACAATCTGCTTGTTCTATGTATATCATTTATGTTGTGCATACATCTAAAGAAAAGATCTTAAGAATTATACATCTATATGGAAATTGGCATACAACTGGAAAAAAAAAATTAAAACTAAATTATAGATAAATATAAAACATGATCTTAACCAATGAAGTTTAAACAATCATGACTACAAATTCATCCTACATAAATCTCACTATCTAGTTTTGGTATTAATCTTTAATTCTGAGATTCAATTCTTATTTTCTTTGCTAATATATTATATTATGTTTTGTTTTCATTTTAATGTTGGTGTTTTTATTTTTTTAGAGCTCCACACACCAAAACTCAAAAAAGAGTTATACGAGATCAGTTTTTTACATTAAAAAGAAGAAACTCTAAAGATGGGTGTGTGGGGTAAAGCAGTTGACTGGTACGTAAGGATATGTTCTAGTTTTTTCCTGGTCTATGAATCTTATCAATGTTCAGACAAATTAATGATACATCATTTTAATTTTACTCATATTTAGAAAACATTTGTGGCTAATTTTTGTCCATTTTTATTAAAAAATACTCATTAAAAAATACTTTAAACTTTAATAGAACAAAAAAAATACCAAGGAATTTCTATAGAGTTTATGAGAGAAAAATACTTTTAATTTTGTAGTTTTTTCAGTGTATTCAAAAAAAATTGTCAAGTGATCCTTGCCTTATTTGATATTGAATTTATCATCTCTGCAAAGCTAGGCTTGCTTTATATTATTTCTTCTTGAGACTTCAATATTGAAAAAAAATAGATTGGAATTTTAGACCTCAAATAACATTTTTGCTTACATAAAAAAATATGGATATCTGACAAATATCTTCTTTCAATCATGAATGTCCATTCTCTATTCCAAAGATTCTAATTTGACATAGGATGGGAGGATGGTGTCAAAGATCATGCAGTTTGGATTTAAACATACAATTTGCATTTTCTTAAATGTCTTTAAATCTTATTTAAAAAATACATTTTTTTCATATACTACAACCATGGCATTCAATATGATTACATTTGGTCGAGGCATTTATTTGAAAAGCCTTAAACCTTGTTAACCTACAGTCATAGAATTACATGAGGTCAAATTTCTTTGAGGCATTTTATCAAATATTCTATGTGACTTGTGGTATACTTCTACATTTCACATACATGTATATGATGGAACTACAATCGTAAGGATATTTTAGGAGAAGATGTTTCATTCAGTCATTTGGTTAAACAATCTCTGAACATCCACTAGAATTTTACACTTTTTGTAAATGCATATAAGTATATTTTATAAAAGTATATGTGTGGAAAACTTAGATTCCCTCTCATTTATATGGGAATTTAATTGGGTTTTCTTTGAAATGTAGGTCTATAATAATTGAATATATGTCTAAGTATTTATAGAAAGGTTGTGTGTAGTAAGAACAATGATAACACTATAGAATGTAACATGGGGTATACCAATTTTTTTAAAATTTCTTTTAAATTTTTTTGTAATGAAAACTAACTTTGAGTTTTTATAATTAAATTTGTTTTATTGTTAGTAATGTTGTGATAATAATTATTCATATATTATTTGGGAATAATGTAGGAGGAGTTGGTATTATTAAATTACAAGAAGTTCTATAGTGGAACATGGTTAAATTATTTTTTTGTCTACTTATGTAGGTGGATATAGTGGGTGGCTACTATGATGTTGGTGTCCATGTCAAATTTTCCATTCCTATGGATTTTATAGTCAAAATGCTAGCATGGAGTGTGATAAAGTATGGAAATCAAACTACTATAGAAAGACAACTAGGATATAAAATAGAGGCCATCAAATGGGGTAAAATTACTTCATGAAATCTCATTTTGAGTCTAAAGTTCTCTAGGAAGAGGTAAAAGTTAGATATCAAATTAATGTCACATGGTTGGTTCCCTTGAATAATATTTTAAACCACGACAATTTTTTTTTCAAGATTTTGGGTGTACATCAATGCATGAAATTGATTATAGAATCTATAGTATATATTTTCTCCATTAATCTTATGTAATGAAGTTTATTTCTTAAACTTTTGGGTATACATTAATGCCTATGAATTAGATATACAATCTAATTTTTACTATGGTTTTATAGTTTATATTGTTTCAATTGATATTATGTAAAAAAAAAATTCTTCAAGCTATTGGGTGTAAATTAGTTATTCTTAACTATTTTTAGAACCCATGGTTTTTATTTTTATTGGTTTTAATTATCTACATGCCAATTTTACCCTCAAATCTCTAAGGTTAATGGCATTGAAATTTAGTGATTACTCATGCATTATGAATTTTTTGTATTAACAATTACAATGACATGCTCTTCAATTATATTTCATAAATCAAATCCTGCATACTTGAATACGGTCCTCCAACATGCCGAGCAAGGAACACTAAGAATTTTAATTTTCTAGGATTTCATTTCATTTAATAAAATACAACAATGTGAAAAATGTAAGGCTTGCTTCTATTATTCTATATAATAAATATGTTTTTCTATCTACTAACACTATATATATTTGTATTAAAATAGTAAAAAAACATTTTTCAATCAAAATAAATGTTCTACTTCCTTTTGTTGGTGTAAAGTTGATAATTTTTTTAATTAAATGCATTGTGAGATGTTATGAATCCTTTTAATTTCAATTTATTTGTTGTGTGGAGTGTTATGGACTTTATGTTTAAAAATCACAAATCACATTTAAAGTTAAATACTTTTATATATGGTTCATTTTGGTGCTCCAATATGTGAATTAATTGAAAACAATAACATATTAGTTTAAAAGTATTGTACTATTTTGTCATTACTAAAGATGATAAAGTCACAATTGACAAATATGATTATTATCTAGGTTTGAACGTGACCACCTATATTTTTAGTCTATATTCCTTATGCTTGAATAAAATATTAAACAAAATAATCAATCATTTAGCTTTGACAGGTTACCATTATTACCACACTTACTACAACTCACTATAACTTCCTTGATCTTTTTATTTTTATGCTAACATTCTAGATCATGTATTTTTGTCAACACTATAATTTTTTTAATAATTTACATACTATCGTATATCATTTTTCCTTTTTTAAAATACCTAGATTCGAGAGGTCATAAAATAAAAAAGAATTGGACATGATATAAACTAAACACATTTAGTTGTGTAAAATTGTATTTAAGAATATTTTTTATTTATAATTTTATATATTAGACTTTGCAATATATATTATTTAGTCCTGAAATTAAAATAGTCCATGTCTAGAATTTTAACCAAGAATTTGTATAGCTTTATAAATTTTTGTGCTAACTTTGATCTTATTTTTCTCATAACCTTTAGTTTTTTCATTTTTTAAGCAAATTCATATTTTAGGTCACAATTTGTTAGTTTGTTCCTATTATTGAACTAATCTCTAAAAATTCATTTGTGATCAACACTCTTATAGTTTATACCCTCCACTTAATGATTCCATGCAGTCTTGTGCTCCACATTATTTTCAAAAATTTCTTTGCTATCAATAATGTTCCATGTAAATTTGGGAGACATTTCACCAGTCGTTTTTCAATATCTGGTAAAGATTTTGAAAACTTAGTTTAGTGTACCATTTATTGTTTTCATATATGGGTTTTTTAAGATTTTAGTTACATTCATGTACAACTCATTTTTCATCAAGTCTTATTTTTTTTTCTTGAAGAATATGGCATTGTTGTTGGTGAATAACTAGCAAAGTATCCAAGTAACTCATATAAAGGGTCACCAACCATTAAATCCTATGATCGGTAACTAGTGGATATGATATGTAGCTAACATAAAGGATCAAGTGACAAGTGTCGACATGGTTCATTATTATTGGTGAAGTCATTAAAACTGAGGATGAAAGTGAAACAATGTTACTCAACATTGCATTTTACTATTTTTAACATGAGTATTTTTGTTTTTGTTATTTATAACATTTTTTAACACAATTATTTTTTTTATAATTTTGATTTCCTCTATATAGTTTTGTATTTGCCACAGAACACTAAATTTATGAATTTTTTTAATAATAATGACATTTTTTATTCTACATTTCCATTATAATGCTAGTATATTTTATAGTGAAATAAGGAAACATTATCTATTTTACATAAAATATATAACTATTTTTAGTTTATAATGGTTTGCTAGAAATTACACTTTGGATCCAATAAATTTCAATTCAAAATTTTAGTAATTTATAACAAAACATTCAAATATAACCATACAACTATGAAATCTAATCTATGCATTCAAAAATATTATTATAAAAATTTAGAATGGAAAATAAATATGGACTGATGTTTGCAACTTTGTTTTGTGATAAATTCAATTTGAAATTTATATCTTTTGTTCTAATACTATATTGTTAAAACCTATTTTTATGCAATTAGGTGATCGATGTCAATTTTTTTGCATACTTTATAAAATAATTTAAGCCTTGCATACTTTATAATGAGCCACAATTATCTCGATGGCACCTCAACCAAGGATAAGTAACACTCATTTAGACTACTTGTTTGTAATTTATAACCATGATTTTATCTAATACACTATTTTGTTATATGTTTTTCTTAATTTTATTCCTCTTTTTTTATGTACCTATTTTATTATTTAAAAATGCTTCACATTTGTGTTTCCAAAGTATTTTAACTTTATTTTTGTGAATGGACATGTGCTAATCAAATTCAAAATTTTATTCTTTTTTTTAAATTCATATAAGTACTATACATAATGTAAGAGCCATCAATGATCAAAAAAGGTAGAAAAATAATAACACAAAATAGTTAAGACTTGTTAATATATGTTATGTTTGGTCTTAGTTCACTAACACATCATTGCATACTGGAGTAAAATTGTCATTTAGAAGTTTCAAAACCCTACTTATTTAGAACTTAATCTACTATAATAACTTTCATTTGACTATTGGGATGCCATTATTTATGTTATTGGATTTTGATGATATGATATTTGATTATAGGTTGATGCATTTATCATTTTTATAATCTTGCACTTGGTGATGTATGGATTATTTGATGTACTTGATACTTGATTACAATTCATTATTGATTTATTGTTTTATTAAATTTTTAGATCAAATACTACTGATGGATTCACTTGGTGGTTGTAGGATTGGATTATGAGCTAGGTTAGATGTTGGCATTGGATTTTATGATATTAGAGTGGTTTTAAGCAGTCAAATGAGTTCTGAAATGTAACCTTATATTCTTGATTGGTGTCATGATTTTAAATGCTTGTATTATGCATTTATGTAGTTGTATTTTATTATGCCTTCTCACTTTGTCACTGTTGCATTTATGTCTTATCATGTTAATGTTAATCCTTGCATGATAATGGTGTTGTACCTGTTCACTCAGACTTCTTATTCTCTCCCTCCTACATGCACCTTACCACCCCATCTTCTTAGGAATCACCCTCACTTAACTCAAATCCCTTAAGAACCTACCTAGACATAACTTTCCATGACACTTCCCCACTTATCTATTATTATCATTTTATTTGTTATTATTTGTTTTTACTATTATATTCATTAATTGGTCATTAAAGTTTTAAATGTCTTAAAGTAATTTTGGATAATATCTACTTTATTATTTTTATTGTTATCAATTGCCTTTATCTTGGTGTGGCCTTTAAACATCTATTTAGCAATTTAAATAATATATATTTTATTATTAAATTGATATTAATTATGGTTATTAATTTATTGGCTCATGGAATCAAACTTTATAAAGGCCATCATTGACCATTGCCCACGGGGTTTAGTGTGGATGTCACATGGGAAGGAGAATGCTCGATGCCATTGGGGGAGATTTCTCTCTTCGTAATCAATGTGAAAGGTTTGGAAGAGTATGGCATATGGCAGGGGGAGTATGGTGAGTGAGGAAGAAGAATAAGGAGAAAGTCAGAGGGTAGGTGAGGGAGACACAGAGGGAGAAGATAGGAGAGAGAGAGGAAAGGAGGAAGAAAATGAAGGAAAGAGGTAAACGAGAATGCATAAAAATGCAAGGGGAGGAACAAAATAAAAAATGCAGAGAGGAAGTAAAAAATGCAAGGAGAATGGAAGACACATAGGAGAGGGAAATGGGAAAATAAATGGATAAAAAATTAAAAGAAAAGGGGATGTGTAGAGGAGAGATAAGGAAGGAAAATCAAGAAAGTAGTATGTAGGGGGAAGTGGCAGAAACATGGCAGGGGAGAGTGTAGTTTTGAGATTTTGGCTATGACATTACCCAAGTATGCTACTTTTCATCTAAATCTGATCATTATTCCTTGGATTTTAACAACAAAAGTGGACATTATTCTTTCCTACATATAAATTGTAATCTTGGGATGATTATGCAAATAGTTTTATATATATATATATATATATATATATATATATATATATATATATATATATATAATATATATATATATATATATATCATATTTCAATCTAGTAAATGCAAAAGCTTGGTTGTATACTCTATTTTGTTCTACAACAACATAACACCTAAATAGTGAACCTATTATGGTTATATTTGGTGCTAAGTTTTGAGCCATACAAATTATATCCTTGTGGAATGTTGTGCATTTTTGACTAGAAGTGTGGAATGTAATTCATGATATCATTTATATGAACCAATTTTTATTCAATTTATGAGTGCCACAGTGTGGCTGTAATAAATCAACTTGAGCACTTTTATTAATCTTTATATTTATATAATAATGCATCCTGGTTCTTCCATAAATCTTTTCATTTTCCTAATGATTTGATAATGGCATGTTCATTTCCATTCCTTGTGGCCTACGTATAAACTTGTTGGTCATTGTGCCCTATCTCTTTTGGTTGTATATGCTTATGAGCTAATTCATGAGCTAGGTTATGGAAAATTGATTTGGTGATTGCATTAATATTGGTAGATTGCTCTATTGTGTAGTTATATTTTTTTGTTTGATGAATCAATTTGGAGTTCCATTAAACCTTTATGTCAAATTGAATCTTATCGCTATAGTTTTCTAGGTTGAATTAAAATGACCTGGGGGTATAATTGCCTCAGGGTAGATTTGGGGCTATCATTATATTTCTCTATTGTAAATTAACATTGATTTGGGACTTTAATGTGTAAGAGTTGAACCTAATTAGATATATACAGTTTCAAGATGTTATGACAATATCCAATATTGAATTTATTTGATATGGGTTTCTTAAAATTAAAAGGGTCAAGTTTTTATTTTTGGGTAATATGTTTCCTAGAATTGATTTTGGATGAGACCTTATTCTTGTACTGGCTAGGCAAGTATGTTGAATGGAATGACTCTAGCCATATGGGTGTGTCTCATTTGATTAAATATACCTCTATTTTTAATTAATGTTGAACTCCTTGGTGTTAAACAAAATTTGACTGTCTCCTTATACTTTATAAATAGGTTAGGGTGTTTCCCTTGTATTAATTCAAATTAGTTAAAATTACCTTTAATGAGTTTTGTTTTCAACATACTGTGTATCATTTCAAATGGATAATTCATGTTTTGGATTTGATAATAAATTTGTATACTTATTTATCATTAAACCTTAAAAATTGAATAAGACATTGTTGGAAGAATCTTTTATATGAGGTTTTTTCGGTTTTTAATTTAATCCATTTTAATGGATTGTTGTTCCATAACTCATATTGACTCATTTTTAATATTAGGGGATCATATGAGGTGGTGAGACCTCATAATGATCCCCAGAATCCCCTATATAGGTTATTTATTTAAAATCAATTTATGGGTTGTATGCCTATTCAAAATATTGTTATCTTTGTGGATTGGTTTGGATTGATTGCTAAAACCCATAAATTTTAAATTGGGATTGTGGTATGTTTGAGTTACTTGATTATCCTACTTGGCTCTTTTTATTCATTGGCCTTTTGACTTGGTTGAGTATAATTATGAAGTTATATGTAGTGTTTTCTATCCTACCTTATGATTTCATGGAGTGTACATTGTTGGTGATCATGCCCCTTTGTTGGCGTATGTATTTTGTTGTGATATCCTTTGATTTGGAACTAACCTACTCAGAACTTCCTCCATGACCCTATTTCCAACCCTAACATTTAGCTAATGGTTGGGGTGGTAAGGGACACTAATGGTTGGGCTCATATGGTAAGTTAACCCTACTACTTTATCAACTCTCTCCATTCTATTATTTATTCAGCTTCATAATTGATCTTAACCACTAGACAAATTTTGGGTCATTTTCAACTTTAAAGATCAAGGATCATCATAATGGATTAAAATATGTGTACATGTTAGTGTTTAACCTATTCAATATTTTTATAATAGTAACATGAAGTGCAAATTATTCTTAACTTATCATTGATGTGTAGGCATGTTTGAGTAGTGAAGGTGTAAAAGTAAACTATCTAGAGATCCATATCCTATCACTAAATTCTTGATATTTACTTTTTGTCAACATTGATAGTTACATCACATTGTGGACACCAACATTAACACTAGTGTCATGATTCTGCCACTAATTCCATGTACAATATACTAACTATATTTTAAAAAACATTGCTTGTGTTTGTTAGGGTTGACTTGAACCTTTTTAATTGTCTATATGTATTTTTCATATAGGTCTTTAATATCAAAGTGTAGCTTAAAAGCATAGGTCCTCTTATTAGGGTATGTGATCTTTAAAATCAATGGTTACTAGGCTCAAGTGAAGTATATATAACCTCAAATACCCCTTTATTAGTGAGCACTACCTACATCGCCATATACTTTAAAAGGGACCTTAAATTAATGTTTTTCTACTCTTATGTGGGCTTGTGTATGAACAGTAGTGTAATATTCTATATACAAGTGCATGTAGTGATCTATATTATAACTTGGAAAATATTACTCATAGAAATTTCTTTTGATTCTTCTAATCTATAATAAAAATTCTCCTATGACTGATTTAAAAATAAGAAACAATAAGACAAAATAACATAGTTTTTAAATTGATTTTCATAGTGTAATGTAAGCTTGAGAGGTGCTTGCTAGATGATTAATGAGTGGGAGTTTACTTTTATTTATACCAAACATTTTGAAATTTTTGTCATGGAAATGTTCATAAAAAAAAAGGCTGAATCATACATATAAAATATTTGAAAATTTGAGTGTTTATATGGAACATCTATCTATGATGAAGCAGGGACACTAACACCAATGCTAGTGTCCAAGTCTTAATGTAACTATCTAAGAAGATAATAATTTGTTGAATTTTAGTAACTAATAGTGATATATATATATATATATATATATATATATATATATATATATATATATATATATATATATATATATATATATATATATATATGTAGACTATGGGCTATAGGTGATACAGGTAATTAGAATATCAGGGTTAGGCTATAATATAATGATTTAGGCATGATGAGATGGTGAAAACAAGCCTTTCAAATACAAGGCTTGATAAAGACTAAAGGGTAGATCTATGACTGATATTTTCCAAGTTTATAAGACTAGTTTAACATATAAATCCTTATTTGACTATTTGTGTCCTCCCCTCCTAATTTAGTAATGCATAAGGATGAAATTAGTAGGTTAAAGGAAATAAATGTGTGCCATGGTGTCTACATCACACCATAATTTTAATTGATCCTTATTTTAATTTTATTTGTGTATGACCTAAAACCAATATCATGTTATAGGTGTAATTAGTTCATCTAATCTAAAAATAAATAATCAAAATTGATTGAAAGAAAAGAGAGAAAATAAGGAGTAAACCTATGTGTCAAAATAACCATGTTACCCCTTGATAGTTTTCTCTAGTAATGATGCTTCCTAGATAAGCAATTAGAGGGAGAAGTTCAAAAATGAATATTCTATATGTGAAAAGGGGAGTTAGAGGGTGATTATTCTCCAAATATGGTATGAGGGTGAGTTGTGACAACTCCATCAAGAGCATTGAATCTCAATTTCATAACGCAAGTGTAAAAAAAATCTATCTAATCTCACCTGAGTTAAATGGTGTAACCATATCAACTCATCATAAATATAATTAGTTCCAAGTTCATCAATAGTATTGAATCTCAATCACACATATCAAAGGTGAAAACTACCATATAATATAAAATATCAAATGATGCATCTTATTAAGGTTGATTCATGAATAGTGTATCTATAATTTGGTACATTTGAATGGCATATGCACCTCAAACAAGTCTCAAGATAAAGCATCTGTCAAAATATAACTACTAGTTTATAAACAATGCATAATATAAATCACAAATCTAAAAAAAATTTGTCCCAAATCTATGTTAAATGTATAATATTTTTCCCAAGTGTATATTTGAATCATATAAAGTTTATCAAATTATACCAATTAGCTCAACTATCTATATGTGGAGTCATGTTTTTGTGACATGCCCCCATTGATATGTCCCCCATTTTAAGGTTATAAAAACTGTTATCTGATAGCTACCTTATCTCAAGAGGATAAGAGAACCATGTTGTTTTTGTATCAATCATGTATTATATAATAATATAGTGGATTCATGGCTTAGTATATGTATCAATCAAGTTCATCGTATCAAATGTAACAAGCCTAACATGCATGACATGAATCATGGAAACCTCTAAGATTAACAAGATTATAAATCTATCAAGTGTACACACAAAAACACTGAATGTCATGTAAAAGGGGCCTAAGGAGACCAAAAACAAGGGTCATGTTCAAATTCCACACACTTAAGGGAAGGACACGTTTAAATGTCCACACACTAATTTAAACAACACTTAGGGCACTATTGAAAAAAATCAAGGAACATGTTCTAATGTCCTATAATAAAGATAATGAAGTAAATAATAAGAACACTCAAGTAATCCATATGAATAGATGAAGTGAAGTATAAGTAACTAGCATAAGTGTGTCATACTATATCCTACATACTTATGTTAGTAAAATGTTCTATAGAATAACATATCAAGTATATTGTGTAATATAGTAGCATGATTATAACCATGTGTAGATATTAGTATATAATCCCAATGTGATAATATAAAATTATCATAAAATAATAGAACATATGTCAACCATGATCTAATACAAATAAGATACCCTTAATGTATTTTGTCATGTGGGAAGAGAAAGGTCTAACATTTGCAAGTTCATGTATCATGGATCTAATTTATGCATATATCACACTAAATTACACTAAAACATATGTGAATATAAATTACATAATATCTACCAACATAAAGTACTATATATATGCAAAATCTATGAACTTGTGAAATGCTAAATGCTTTTGTATTTTTACTTTATTTGAATTTTTTTGTATTTTCATGAATATTTAATTATTTTGAAAAAAATATTTATTTTTTGAATTTTTGAAACAATAATGTTATTCAATTATCCCATATAAGGGATTCTCGTAGGGTTCTCAAGAGGTAGAATATGGTACAATAAATTGATCAATCTATAAAATGTCATGTATATATGTCGAATCTAGATTTGTATAATATTTAATACTCTATGTATGTAACATAGGACTCTATGGTCATGAATTATTATTAGAACTTATAGTGGGTTTTCAAACCAATTTTTAGTGATATGTGATTTATTTGGTGTAATTTTAGGTCCTTATATCCTTTCTGAGATATGGTGCTATGTTGTTAATAATTGGCTAGGCCATGGAAGTGTAAATAAGGACATCATAGAATCCATTGTATATATTTGAGGTAGTGGGATCTCATGTATTGGTGCCTAGGAAATATTATTTCATTTTGCATACACTTTTACTCATGATTAACCTTAGTAGGTTGTATAATTAGATATCGTGAAACATTTTTTTCCTATTACAATGGATATTCATATTGAATCCTGGAACTATAATTATGTTGTTGGAATGAATATATTTAAGATAACAAATATTTTGGTAGCTTCAACATGGATATTATAAATCCAAGGTCATCTAAATAACATATAAAAGACTATTGTATATGGTATAAATAATAATGTTGTGGTCATATATGTTGGACAAACTTGTAGAGGTAAATCAATCTCACCAAAAACTTTTCATGTCTTCCCATCAAATGATTTTACCCTCTTAGACAAATTTAGTAAATCATCATGTTTGTATCCTAAAGATATGAGTAATGTCATGATACATATACTCTCATTATATCCATTATCAACCATAACATTGTGTATAGGCTAATGATCAATTATGCCATGATAAATAAGGAATAAAGTTATGAGTCATCATCCACAATCTCATTATCATCAAATGAAAATAAATGCCTCTAAACCATATTAGGTGTCTCATGTGTAAATATACCAGTAATCCTATATAATGGGTGAGCATATTTTTTTGGATGGGGATGTGTGCAATGTGCCATTTTTAATTATTTTATTTCCTTACAATGATATAGTAATGGATTATTGAATATCTTTTGATTTTGATTACTATGTTTTGGTCATGAATATTTTGGAGAATCCTCAAAGGTGAGTTGGTCACTATAAATAAGGTCCTATATCTTGTGCTTCAATTTGAAATATATGTTTATATTATGACCAACACATTGGCAATCATCACAAAAATCAGTTTTGTCACATCCTTTTTGTAGATGTTGACTCACATCAATTGACATAGGAGAAGGGAGATATATGAGATGAAAATCCACTAATTTTGTAAGGATTAAATTTAGATACTCATGCAATCATGTAAATTATCTCTTAGGTTAATTTAATAAGATGAGATGATTAGGTGGTTGTGAAAATGTGTTAACCATTGTAGTTAATTACTTTTTAGTCTAAGTACGTTCTACCTTATAGCTTGGTTTTACATGAAAATTGGTAGTATATGTAGTCAATGTGTTTGGTAGATACTTAAGCTTGTTTAATAAAATAAATTTCATTTTTATATCTCAAAAAATATGGCATAAGTCATCAAAATATTTAAACATCTTCAAAATAATAGACTCATATAAGGGAGAAATAAAACTTTTCTTTAATATATCTTTAATTTCTTTATCTACTATTGTATTTATCATTTTGGACAATGTTGTCTTATACATCAAGACATATCCATCAATAGGACTATTGGTTCTTTGTTTCATCTTTGCAATTTATGCATATGACATCTTTTTAGTAATGTTGATAGAGAAATGTGCAAGAAAATAATCCACCAAAGACTTGAATTCTCTTACTAGTTGTATTGGTAGATCATAGAATGATATCAAAGTATATTCATTTATACCTTTTGGATTATCATTCGAAGCATAAATAGGGTATGCTACATAGAAATATTGAAGATAATTATCAAGATCATCCTCAACTTCACAAAGTTTACTCTTGAGTGCTAGAAAACTAGTTCGAAAAGGGTGTAAAGATATTTCAAATGAAATAGGGTAATGTAATACATCATGTGAATCAATAGCATGAATTTATCTAAAATAATCTTTCTTGAAAACCTAAGTTTCAAAATATTTTATTACTTGGAGAAGAGTTTGCACAATAGACCCATTAGAATTTAGAATAAGATTTGAGGAGTTGTTAAAGGGGATAAAAACACCACTTGTGTTTATGTAGGCATTGACATTTGTAATTGAGTTTACCTATTAATTTCTCCTATGGATTATGTAACAATAGTTGTTTTATATTAAGGAAATAATTGTTTTAAAACATATTTATTAGCCCCACTAGATGTAAGAATCAATGGTGTGCTTGAGTGGAGGGATGTTGAGATTGACATGTGAAAGGAATATCTTGTAGCCCCAAAAAAATTACCATTAAAGAGAAATGGTTACTCACTAACACCTTTGGATTCTGACCTGATTATGTTCATTAGGCTTAATAGTTTTAGGGAAGTGACTTGGTATAGTTGAGGATAGTCCTATGAGCTATGGTGTCTAAGTTGATTTGTTTTGAAATTTTTATCATGTTAACACCTTGAATACTTTGATTATATGCATCCATTAATTTTTAATCTAATTGAGTATTTTTATGATCAAAAATACCTTAGAAACAATCATTATGATAAGACAAGTAACCTATATAGGTGTTTATTGAGAGGTTTGTAAAATGAGTTTTAATATTTAATACACCTAGATTGATAGGTTGATTTTATGAGGAACATATATACAAGCCTTATCAGAGTGTCTAGAACCTAATAAAATAGGTCTCATCAAAATCTAAATAACCATACAAAAAATAGACTTAAATATTATAGAGATAAGAGTGAGTGGACAATCTTTTTTACAAGTGCATGATTTTGGTTATTTCAAGCATAATTTAGAAGTAGAAATAAAAGAAAAAAGATTGAGATGGAGAATGATTTTATAAAACTATGCCAATCCATGTTAATACATCAAATAATAAAATGTCCAACAAAATTAAATTAGGTATTTTATATTTTGGTACAAAAAATCTACCAAAGATGGAATTAAGGTGTATGGATGTACATATATAGTATATAAGATTCACTCAAAATTTTACCTATGTAAATGTATATGATGTCATAATGAATGGATATATGTATTACTATTTGTCCCACTACCTAGCTCAGTAAATTGAAATTTTGTTGTCTCTCCTCCTGAAATGCAAGAAGATACATACATACATACATGCATGTGTGCATGCATGCATGCATACATATATATATTATTCAATTTAAATATGTAAATTGATTTTTACCTTTTTAATTTTAAAATATAACTTAAAAATTTAACATGAAATTTATATAAAAGATGATTTCATGCATGTAAATATTCCCAATGTGTCCAAACTAAACATGTGTGCCAACAACTCATCGATCAAGACCATATCCTCCAATCCCCCTAAAACACCACCACCATCATCCAAAGGTCTAGTGCATATATCACCACAAGATTTGCATGGGACCTCATGGTTGGTACATGGTGGATAATAAAACACCATCCACCATCTCTCATAAAAATTGAATTTAATCAAAATGTGTTGGCACTGATGGATTGTGAAATGCTTAATAGTTACTAGGAATGGTGCATTAGTGGTTGTATCAATGAACAAGGCACAAATTTATTATTTTGTTATTCCTTTCTTCTTCACCTCATATGCATATAATTTGTAAGCATATTAAGCCCTAAAACTATCCATATATTATCTCTATATATTAATTTAACTTGGTATTGATTCAAATTAACCTAATACTAACTCTACAGTATTGGCCAAATAGGTGCGATGGGAGTTGGTGGAAGTGGGCTCCCTCAATCTCCCCATTATCTACTCAATTTTAATTTTGTTTTCTATTATGTGTGAAATTATAACTTCCTAACTTCTTGGGGGATCTAGTGGAATTATAGGAGGGTTAGGTGGAGGGTTAGCACACTGACTTATTAAAGAAAAAATATAAATTAAGCTATGTACAAAATAAAAAATTGACAAAAATTTGATTTAATTTAATGTCACTTACCACTTCTTTGTAGCAGCATCATCGAATGTGGGAGCAAAACCATGCTAATGAGAACAAAATGTGAATGGGAGAAAAATGTGAACAAGAGAAGAGATAAATGTGAATGTGGGAAGATAAAATGAATAGGTAATTTGGGTTTTTTTTTGTTTTTCTATTTTATGGAATGCATATGCATTATTTATAATTATAAGAATGTGTACACATTCCTATAATGGATACACATTATGGACTAGTTATCCTGATTCATAATGCATACACATCATGTGATAATGTGTATGCGTTATGAGAAATGTCCATGGAATTGTCCCCCATCTCGATGCACATACCCTTTATATAGATCATTTTTGGTATTAGAGTAGATTAATATTTGGGTTATTATGGAAAATTTTGACTGATTTCTATGATAGTGAAAAGATCTCAAGGAGAATTGATGCCTTGTGATCGAATGTCCCTATTCCATCAAATTTAATTGGATTAGGCCCCAATTATGTGAAAATGGATATCTCTATGCAAACTTAAGTTATGTTGGGCATATTTGAGCAGCATTTGTCATTATTTTATAATTTAAGTTCATTTTAATTAACTTTGATCTAATTAGACCTTAATTAGGTGGAATCGAATAATTGAGATAGATTTGGGAAAATTTGGCAATACATAGGAATCATTTGTCATTACATTGTGAGTTAATCTCATTGTTTGAGTAAATTTATCTAGATTAGGACTTATTTTCATGTGATTAGGTGGATTTATGTACATGTATAGGGTAAATTAGGCACATATAAAAACCATTTATTGATAGTTTGTGATTGAATGTTTTTATTTTATAAATTTTGACCAGATTAGGATAATATTTTTTGAAATCATATAGATGTAGGTAGGTCTTATAAAAAATGATAATAATTAGAACCATCTATTATTATTTTGTGATCAAATTTTATTGATAAATAATCTTTTAAATAGATTACTATAGATTAGATGTGATTAGATATATTTATGGAAAAATCATCATATATGAGCATTTTTTTGTTATTTTATGATAAAATATCCTTATTTGAAAAAAATAACCGATTTGGGCCTAGATTAAGTGTTTTCATTAACATCAAAGTATATTTGGGGAAAATTGTGACATTAGTCCCAAAATTGATGATAATCATCAATAACATTTACACAAACTGATATTATTTAGTATAAGATGATATTATTTGGGCCCACATAATTTGCTTCTTCTTTTTTTATCCTTGTACTATATTTATATTTCTAATGATGGCCAATATTTAATATACTTAAATCATGTTAAGTTTCTCTATTTTAAGTCTTATCCAATTTCATGATATTTTAGGTCTAGTATAACATTGTTTAGGTATGATTATTCTATATACCCTTACACATGGTCTTATCTTCATATGAGATTGGTCATATTTCATTAATAAGTCCATTATCTATCTATTTCAATCTCTTATAACCCTAAAAATGCCTTTGAATAATCATTCAAGTTTTATATCTTTATCCATGAAATTGATCTTCACTCTTAGGCCTTGTTTAAGTCCATAGTCTCTTAAACTCCTAAAGTTTGATCACATGTTGTGTTCTCTCTTATTTACCCTTATAATATTTGAAACTCCATTTGTTATTGTAAGGGTTATAAAATAATTTAATCCACCTTCAAGACCTCTATAAAATTTTCACATAACCTCATACAAGTTCTCAATACCTTAAGAAGTCTATAATTGAAGATATGCCCATGTACTCTCTTGAAACCCTGGTTTTCTTACATAATATGACAAACTCAGTTCTCTACATCTCTTTTTTATGATATATTAGGAAATATAACCAATTATTATAGTTTAATAAGTTTTTTTATAATATTCACACCAAATTTTAGGTCTTTTGGGTGGATACTTTAGAGTTATGGTTTGTTTTTAAAGCTTTCAAACAAGATTTCATGTTTTTGAACGAACCTATAGACACATGATCAATAATAAATCATTATCAAGTACTAATTTTGACCTAAAAAAAAATTATAATACACTATAAATACCTTCCCCCATATCCATATCAAATTTCAAGAAAGTTGGCTTGGTAGATTAAAAGTTATGAGACTTTATTGGTCCCTAAAACTCTAGGGTTCTAAATGAGGCCAAGAACATTTAAAGAAGGATTTAAATATTTTAAAAGGGTTTTAAAACTTCATTTTAGTTGGAATAGACATGAGACACTTACCGCCACATTTTCTAATGGTCAATGAGCTTCCTTGCACTTCAAAATATGTTCAAATACCTTAATTACAGTATTAATACAACACAAAATTATGCTCATCCTTATATATTCATGTCTATAAGAGCTTATATGCACATGTTAACTTCATGAAACCATAATAGATAAATAGTCATAGTCAAGAGGAATATAATAACATAATTATTTAATAGAAACACTTATTTATTGATAAAACCTTTATAATATTTTAGAGCTACTTGTAGACCTCATTCTTATACTTATCTTGACAGACCTCCTCTTTAGACATTATTATTTATATCTTATTATCATTTCATAATCACTCTTATTCATATCTCCTTGATTAATTTATATAGCCTTATCCTTGATAGGGTAGATGCAAAAATTTGGGGGACAAAAAACATGACAGTCCCCTAGCTTTGCAAGTTTTTAACAAAGGGTGTACACCCTTTGTGTGGAAAATCTAAGGTTATGAATACTGTTCAAGCCTCAAGGGTGTGCACCCTTTACAAAGGGTGTATGCCATTTATAAAGGGTGTACTCCCTTTATAAATAAAATAGGGCATAGCCCCTTCCCATTTTATTTATTCTCATGGGCTGTAAGGAAGAAGTCGTAGCTAAGAGAGAAAAGTATACTTTTCTTCCTTGAATTTGTAGATTGATGCACATGATTTAGAGATTTATTCCACCAATGGGGTTCAACATAGGATTGATTCACATCAGGTATGTTATTTTTGCATTATTTTTAATTTTTATGTAACTTATTGAACTAGGGTTTTGAATTTAAATTTGGATTCAATTTCTTAAATAGGAAAAATTAGATACATAAGTTTGATGGAACCATTTGTTGAAGAAAATGATAGATAAAACCCACTAGAGTTTGATTTTACATGAGAAGAACTTGAATTGTATGAGTAACATAATTCTAAATGCCAATAATTATAGATAATTATCAATGGTTGGCACCATTCTTCAGCTTGTAGTGCACAAATTTTACTTTCTAATACATTAGAATCTATTTTTAATGAAGTCAAAATTTTGACTTCACAACTAGATGCAATGTTGCATCAAAGATAGGATCTAAAATAATTTTATTCTAATAAATTGTCATATGAAGATGTGAAAAAAAATAACAAAATAATATTTGTGTGCTTTATTATTAAACCTAGAATGAACCTAATTCCACCAAACAATTACAAACACATTAGTATTGATTGGTGTATTGATGCAGAGATTAAAAATAACTTTTGGGATAGGTGGTGGATGGTGTTTGATGAACCTCCTTTCAACAATAATGAGGTTCCATTATATTTTTTTGATAAAATTATACTATGAGTTTATATTGTAATTAATTTCAAATTATTTTGACATGAAGGCATCCCAAGATAGGGGAGGTGGGTCTTCATTTGATACACCTAGTGCTAGGTGGGACCAAAATCATCATAACCAACCTCAAAGAAATAGAATAACAATATGACATGCTATTATTCCTAAAAAAATTCATCGTAACATACAAATGGACACCCTTGAGATGGTTACTATTTTGACACAAATTATGATTGATCATGGTATACATACTTTGAATACTTATACTCAACCTATAAGTGGTTCTAGTGGTAGTGGTGGTGTTGGTGATTATGGTATTTGTGGTAGTAGTAGTCGTGGTGTTGGTGTTGGTATAATTTCTAGTGTCCCTCCTAATCACGTTATTATTCTTATACACCATTGTACATCATGCGGGAAGAAGTGTACGGGACCACCTATTTAGGTGTTGATATGGATACTAGTATGCCACATCATATACCATCTATATATGCTTTAGTAGTGCCAGAGAGTATCATGGAAAACATTAGCTTATCATAGCATATGCCACATGTGGATGTTATATTAACACATGACACTAGCATTTTAGACATTATGAGATATTTATTAGCTTCAAGACTCTTATCAAGATATGTCAGGCTCTTGTTGTAGAGGATTCATCACCATCTGTATTTGATGCATAGGTTTAATTTTAATTATCTAGTTTGTTTTTGTTTGTAAAAGAATATTAAGTTTATTTTCTAGTACATGTGTTTGTAATTAATCAACTAATTTATTTGATTGAACTTGTTATTTGTTATTTGTATCTAGATTATTGATAATATTTTGGCTACCATAGTAGGCTTTGACTCTATTCTAGAGGATGTAACTGGCATAGAGGTACCTTACACAATGGTTTGTAAATTTTTAAATTCCATCTTTATTCATTTACATGTTTATTTTCCTTTGAACAAAAAAACTCTATTTTGATATATATTATAGTCATAGCTTTTTATCATGTTGATTAAATTTACATATTATTCATTTATTAGTTTTATAGCTGATGAGGGATGTTATGGGAACCCCTCATGGATGAAAAGAAGGTTTAGGTGATGTTTCTTATACATTGGAGAATCCACTATCTCCACAACAGGTTATGATTTAGAGGTGGAGACTAGTGAGAACACATAGATTAATTATTTTTATTTTTAAACAATGATATTTTATGTCATATTTACATAGTTGTATGCAACTCTAGATATAATGATATATGTATGCTCTATAGGATTCCCCATCATAGGTGTATATGTGATCTTGTATCCATAGACAAACATTTAGATGAAATATTCTGAGTGTAGAATCATTTTTAAAAAAATTACATTCTTGAAATAATTATCAAATTTTCAATATACAATTTTAATGCATTAATTTTTATATTTTATATGTTGTCCAGAGACAAAAATTTTCATCAATTTTCGATGAAGTAATGGATGACTCAAATTCTGAGAGGATAGTTTCTCCTCATACTGAGGCATCCAACACCCTTGGCTCTATGTCTATGGAAACAAAATGCAATTTATTTGGAGGAAATGAAGAACATGAGAGAAAGTTTTTGTGCTAGGGATCTAGTTTTAGGCATAATCTATTATTTATGATGATATGGCTCACATTGTATGCCTATATGGTTCATTTTGTCTATATACATAGTTGTAGGCATAATCAATTTTTTATGTCAACATCGCCCACATTGTACACCTATATGACACATTTTGTGTATGTACATGTTATTGTCTACATTTTTTCTTGATATATGTTATACTATTTATGTTAAATTATGACATAGAACTTTACATGTATCACATATATACTATTAGACAATATGATTCCTTTAACTATGTGTATTTTCTATTTCTATCATTTGATGTTTACACATATTACTGGTTAATGATTAAATTACTACTTCATATGGGGTTAAACAAATTCACATTATTCTCTAAGTTAGGTGCTTTGAATCATTATGTATATTTTATGTTTACATGTGATATTTGCTATTTACTTGTTTCATTGACATTTTCTATTTATTTGCCAACCCACACATAATTCCCCATCTAGATGTATGGCATAGAAGCAAAATGCTTTTCATAAAGGATATCAACCTAAGAAGGCCACACAAAAATTGACTCTTCATATGCCTTCTAGTTTAGACAAAGGTAAGAATAATTATAGTGAAAAGTGGTGCCATCAACAATTACCAGAGAGCCACAAACACTCTCAATGTTGGGCATAATAATCCTTTCTTTGGAAACCTACATCATATCATGCATATATAGATGATACTGAACCAAATAAAACTTTTCTAACCACCTACACAGCTTCTATAAAGACCTCTAAGGAGTGTGAACATCTCTTCCATACCATGTTATGGACCTCAACATTCAAGCTCTTCATCTTATCATTAACAATCTAAGTCAGAATAACATCATCACACTATCTACAACCCAACAACTTGGCCTTCCCACTATTATGCATTGCAAGCTATAATACCTAGGGTGGATTCAATAACCTAGTAAAAACATATAGTTTTAGAAGTAATGCACATTCTAGTATAATTTTGAGTGTATGGATGACACCATCACTTGAAAAATTGTGCCTCTTGAAGTGTATAACATATTACTAGGGAGGTTGTACTTGTATGACTAAGATTCCACATATATCAAGCGAAACCAAAAATTTGGGATGTACACCTAAAATATTGCTTATTCAACATTTTATAGTCAACTCCACTAACCAAAGTCACGTTGGTCTTTTCTAAAAATGTCATAAACTAATCATGCACGTGCCTAGTTTCATCTTGCTCATAGTTTGTCTTAAGATGCCTGTCTAGGAAAGAAAGTAAGTGTTTATAGTGTGATCAATGAAATTAATGTCCCAATAATAAAAACTTGACATGTTATTGAAACCACATAATGGTTTCTTCCTAGATCTTGAATTTATTGCAATGTACCATATACTAAAATGCCACATATATTTGGTCCATTTAGAAAAAATCCTTTGTATCATAAATAAATTTGGGAGAACGATGATCATAAATGTTAGGAGATCTAGTGATGGACTTATGTATGTCTTCATCTTCTACTTGTCCATACAAAAAATAAAGAAAATTATATGTGTCAATCTAGTCACCATGGCCTAATTATACATGCATTAATATTGACATTGATATCCCTTTTTAGACTATCCATAAAATTACAATCTTGGTAAGGCAATAATATAGACACAAATGAAGAGACTTATGCAACATAAATATTCTTTAAATAGTTTATAAAACTCGAGGTTACATTATTATGGTCCTTAAAGACATATTTAATCTTTATCTCAATACAGAAAACCAATCCATCTATTGGTTTTGTCTATTTGAACTCAAAATACTCATAGTTCTCTACAAGCTAATTAAGCCTAAATGCCTCAAAAATATGAAAACAAAATATATTTGAAAATAGTGTTCTAGATAAATATAAAATATTTTATGAAAATAATTTTCCCATGACTCAACTTTTTGAACACCTCAAAAGGTTTGCTACAAATAATTTTATCAAAAATCTCTCATAGGCTTACTAGTCTTAAGGTTGCTCTAACATGCCAAAACCCATTGTGTATTGAATTAGCACTTCAAGACACCTTAGACATATGTGTTTATATTTTTTATGAATTATCAATTCTCAAATAAAAATTTTGGATTTCCACATGAAATATTTTACTCAAAAATTCATAAAATCATGTTTTGTCTATTACGCCTAATTACCCTCTAGTAGGTCAAAACTCAAGATATAGTTTTCTTCTAACAAATGATCATTTTATGAGGTATATATAAATGAATTAGAGGTGTTTCAACATTAATTTTTATTTTATATAATTTTAAATTTTATAAACCAATCTCTCTCTTTGATGTCAAAGAAACATAAAAAATATGATATCTCTTACACATACTCAATTGGTTAGAGGAGCCCAATAAATGAACCATTTATGCAAACATGTTTGGATGAGTGTTTCTAAGTTAAAAATAAATTTTTATAGTCTTGTTTGGGCCCCAAAATTGAATGTTATAGTTGGTTGAAGGCATTCTTGAAGAGAATTCACTCATCCCTGAATGTGCAAAATGACCAAACTTTGATCATGCATTGCACAAGAACCGTGAGGGATAGAGACAAACCATCAGCTTCTACACATGGAGGGATGAGTATTATAGGAAATATTATGAGGATTATATATAACTTGTGATGAAATAGACACAATAATGAGGTTTATCTCACTATCAAATCTCTTAGAATGAGGTAAACATTAGTCAGTGGGGGCCATATAATCTGACTCATCAGTTCAATCGATGAATAATCTATGTGAACACATCTATGTGGGAATTTATAGACTATAATGACCTTTTTTATATTCTTATTCGAGACCTAAAATTATAAGTTGCAGTGGGTTGGAACCATCCTTGAAGAGAATTCACTCATCCCCCAATGTGCAAAATGAGTGAACTTCAATCGCATGTTGCACGAGACTCATGAGGGATAGAGACTAACCATTAGCTCTTAAAAATAGACAGATGAGTCCTCTAATAAATCATAGGAGTATTTTATCTAACTCATGATGGATGAGATGCAATAATGAGGTTTCACTCACAGCCAATTCTTTTAGAAAAGGGTAAAAGTTGGTTAGTGGGGCTATATAATCTGACTCATTGTCCAATAAATGAACCATCTATGAAGACACATTTGGATGGGAATTTTTAGGCTAAAACAACCTTTGTTTAGTCTCAATTGGGCCCTAAAGTGAAATTTACAGTTAGACGAAGGCATCCTTGAAGAGATCATCTTCAAATATGTAAAATGAGAAAAATTTGATCACAAATTTCATGAGATTCATGAGGGATAGAGACTAACCATTACCTCTTATACATGGAAGAATTATTCCTATAATAAATCCAAGGAATATTTTATTTAACTCCTGATGGATGATATCTAGTAATGAGGTTTTTCTCATGGCCAAATTTCTCAGAATAAGGTAAAAGTTGGTTAGTGGGGGCCATAGATTATGACTCATCAATATAATCGATGAACCGTCTATGCGGACACATATAGATGGGTGTTTTTAGGATATAAAAACCTTTTTATGATCTTTTTTGGGACTCAAAACTAAAAGTTATAGTTGGTCAGAGGCATCCTTGAAGAGAATTCACTTGTCCTCAAATGTGTAAAATGAGTGAACCTCAGTCACATGTTACATGATAACCATGAGGGATAGATACTAACCATAAGCTCATACATGTGTAAGGATGAGTCCTTTATATAATACCAAGAGTAATTTATTTAACTTGTGATGGATGAGAAGTGGCAATGAGGTTTTTCTCATGACCAAATCTCTTATAATGGGGTAAAAGTTGGTTAGTGGGGGTCATAGATTCTGACTTATTAGTCCAATAGATGAACCATCTATGTAGACACATTAGGATGGTAATTTCTAGGCTATAAAAACTTTTATTTGGTCTTGGCTATTCCTCATAAGGAAAAGTTATAGTTGGTTAGAGGCATCCCTGAAGAGAATTCACTCGTCTTTGAATATGTGAAATGAGTGAACTTCGATCATGCATTGCATGAGAACCATGAGGGATAGAGATGAAACATTAGGTATTACTCATAGAGGGATGAGTCTTCTAATAAATTAAGGGAGGAATTTCTCTAAATTGTGATAGATGAGATGCAAAAATGAGGTTTCTCTCATGGCCAAATCTCTTAGAATAGGGTAAACATTGGATAATGGAGGCCATCGATTCTAACTCATCAATCACCTTGATAAACCATCTACTTGGACACATTTAGATGGAAGTTTTTAGGCTATAAAAACCCTTGAAAGTGAAAGTTATAGTTGGTCAGATGCATCCCTAAATAGAATTCACTCGTCCTTGAATGTGCAAAATAAGTGAACTTCGATCATGCATTTCATGATAATCAAGAGGGATAGAGATTAATAATTAAATTATACATGTGGAAGTATGATTAATATAAGAAAACCTAGGAGGATTTTATAAAAATTATGATGGATGAGATGTGGTAAAGATGTTTCTCTCATGGCAAAATCTCTTAGAATGGGGTAAAAATTTGTCAGTGTGGGTCATAAAATCTGACTCATCAATCTAATCGATGAATCATTTGTGAAAACACATATAAATGGTAATTTTTAGGCTATAATAGCCTTTTTAAAATCTTGATCAAGCTCTGGAAGTGAAATTTATAGTTTGTTGAAGGCATGTCTGAAGAGAATTCACTCGTCCCTGAATGTGCAAAATGAGCAAACTTTGATCATGCATTACATGAGAACTATGAATGCTAGATACTAACCATCATCTAATAAACATGGAGGGATGATTATTATTATAAATCCTAGGAGGATTTTATCTAACTCATTATAAATGAGACATGACAATGAGGTTTCTCTCAAGGCTAAATTTCTCAGAATGAGGTACAAGTTGGTAAGCAGGGCCGTAGATTCTAACTCATCATCCCAATTAATGAACCATCTACGTGGACACATATTAATGGTAATTTTTAGGTTATAATTACCTTTTTATATTCTAAATATATTCTTGAAAGCAAAATTTATAGTTGATCAAAGACATTCCATAAGAGAATTCACTCATCCCTGAATGTGCAAAATGAACAAACTTCTGTCACACATTGTAAAAGAATGATATGGGATGGAGATGAACCATTAAGTAATACACATGGATATATGAGTATTATTATAAGTCTAAATAGGATTTTTTATAACTCATGATATATGAGATGTGGAAATAAGGTTTATTTCATGGCCAAATCTCTTAGCGTGGGGTAAAAATTAGTCTGTGGGGGTTGTAAATTCTGACTCATTAGCTCAATCGATGAACTGTCTATGTGGAAACATATATATGGGTGTTTTTAGGCTAGAATCACCTTTTTATTATCTTTTCAATCCCTATAATTTAAATTTTTAGTTTATCATAGGCATTCCTTATGAGAATTCAATGGTCGTTGAATGTGCAAAATGAGCAAACTTCTATCATGAGTTGCATGAGAACCATGAGTGTTATAGATGAACCATCAGGTCTTACACATGAAAATATGAGTCCTATAAGAAATAATAGGAGTATTTTGTATAAATTGTGATGCACAAGACATGGTAATGAGGTTTTGCTTGTTGTTAAATCTCTTAGAATAGGGTAAAAGTTAGTCAATGTGGGTCATAGATTCTGGCTCATGATCCCAATCAATAAACCATCTCTACAAACATGTCTAAATGGATGTTTTAAGGATAGAATCACCTTTTTTTGGTTTTGATAAACCTATGAAATAAAAATTTATAGTTGATTGGAGGCATTCCTTAAAATAATTCACTCATCCTCAAATGTACAAAATGAGTGAACTTCCATCATGAGTTTCATGATATCCATGAGGGATAGAGATGAACCATTAGGTCCTACACGTGCATGGATGAGTCCTCTAAGAAATATTGAGATAATGTTTTCTAACTCATGATGGATGAGATATGGCAACAAGGTTTCTCTTGAGGCCAAATCTCTCAGAATGGAGTAAAAATTGGACAATGGGGGTCGTAGATTCTGACTCGTCAGCCTAATCAATGAACTATCTATGAAAACACATACAAATAGGCATTTTTAGGCTATAATCACCTTTGTATAGTCTTGGTCAACCCATAGAAGTGAAATTTTTAGTTGATCAGAGGCATTCCTTAAGAGAATTCACTTGTCCCTGAATGTGTAAAATGAGCAAACTTCCATCATGAATTACATGAGAACCATGAGGACTAGAGATAAACCATCAGGTCTTAAACATGTAAGGACAAGTCTTATAATAAAGATAAAGAAGGTTTTATATAAATAATGAAGGATAAGACATGGAAATGAGGTTTATTTCACATCTAAATCTCTTAGAATAGGGTAAAAGCTAGTCAATGGGGGCCATAGATTCTCACTCGTCAACCTAATAAATGAACCATCAATATGGACACATCTGGATGGGAGTTTTTAGGCTATAATCACCTTTTTTTTGTTTCAGTCAGCCCCTAGAAGTGAAATTTTTATTTTATAGGATTCATTCCTTAAGATAATTCACTCATCCCTGAATGTGCAAAATTATCAAACTTCTATCATGAGTTGTACGATAACTATGAGGGATAGAGATGAATTGTCAAGTCCTACATGTGTAGGGATGAGTCCTATAATAAATCCCAAAAGTATTTTATCTAAATTATTATGTAAGATACATGATAATGATATTTATCTGACAACCAAATCTCTTATAATGGGGTAAAAGTTGGCTAATAGTGGTTGTAGATTCTGACTCATCAGCCCAATCGATGAACCACCTACGCAAACATGTTTGAATAGGCGTTTTTAGGCTAGAATAACCTTTTTTATGTCTTGATAAACCCACATAATAAAAATTTATAGTTTATTAAAGGCATTCCTTAAAATAATTCACTCATCCCCGAATGTGCAAAATGAGCAAAATTCTATTGTGAGTTGCATAAGAATCGTGAGGGATAGAAATGAACTGTTAAGTCCTACACATGCATAGATGAGTCTTTTAAGAAATTTGAGAGGATTTTTTCTAACTCATAATAGATGATATGTAGTAGTGAGGTTTATCTCATGGTTAAATATCTCATAATGAGGTAAAATTTGGTCAACAGGGATTGTAGATTTTGGCGCATTAGGCTAATCAAAATACCATCTACACAGACACATCGAGATAGACAATTTTTGTCTAGAACCACATTTGTTAGGACTTGATCAACCCTTAGGAGTGAAAGTTGTAATTTATCAAAGATATTACTTAAGATAATTCACTCATCTTTAAATGTACAAAATGAGTGAACTTTCATCATGAGCTACATGAGAACCATGAGGGATAGAGATGAACCCTTAGGTCCTACACATGAATGGATGAGTCCTCTTAAAAATCAAAGGAGGATTATTTATAAATAATGATGGATGAGATGTGGTAATGACATTTCTCTCATGGCTAAGTCTCCTAGAACATGTACTAGCACCATCATGTTCCCCTTTTCCATGCCCAATCTCAAAGAAGCTCCAAAAATGCAGAATGTCATTATTTTTATGTATTTTACTTAACCAGTAAAACATTTGAGAATTCTTAAACTACCCAAAAAAATTGTTTGAACCAATTTAATGTGTATCAAACATGATTTGTATTGCATCTATATTCATATAAAATATCTCAAAATAGCCTTAGACAAAATATAGAGAATGCAATCTATCATCGATCATATAAAAATGGTATTCCTTCAAAATATTTATATTGTCATTTGTGATATTGGGTGTATGTTTGAATGTAATATGAATAAAAATTACAAATTTAATTGAATTATAATATTGGAATTTAACCTCATTTTGTGGTTGTAGTGTGTAGTTTTTATCAAAATCCACAACCAAAATAATGGTGCCAACTGGGAAGTTCTTTGCATGCTTTGAATTGATTATATACCATTTTTATTTGTGTTTACATATTGCATATTGGTATATAATATTCTATTTTAATTCAAACATGAAATCATATATAGAAACTTTAGTCATAACCAATTCACATCTTGATGACTCTTTTCCATCTTTTAACACATACTTGACATATTTGTACTTTTTATATTCAACTAGTTATTTTTCAAATTAATGTGAAATATTTTCATGTAAAGAACTCATCAAATTTGACAAAAAATCTCAAATATCATATCTTCCATCTAAACATTGTTTTGAAAAAAAAAATTATCCCTCAGGTCTTTGACAAAAAAGACCTTGGATTAATTGTCTTGATGTTTTAGTTGGGGAAGACACCATACATTCCTGTGAAATCTCATCAATATGTAAATTACAATGTAAATGAAAAAAACATCAAAATACATAGAAAATTTAACATGTGGTGCATGCTTGGTTAATTTTAACACAAAAAGGCTAACACATCTCAAATGACCTTTGGCTAATTATTAATTCACCATTAAATTTTTCAATAAACTTTTTATAAAATTATGTTTGTGTCATGTCTAAAAAATGATTTGCATGTGGCTCATGATTTTTTGATCCTTTTCTTATTTTAACAATGTATTTTTCATTAGATTATACCCTTGTTTTATCATGATAAAAAAATTCAAGCAATTGTTTTGTTCCTTCAACCAATACCTTATCTTTTCATGGGAGTCTACCACTAAATGCCCAATAATCCATGAGTGAAGGATAATCAAGCCTTGTTCTTATTTTTATGGCATTTATTAGATATTTTATATTTAAATTCAAAGATTTACTTATTTTACTAATAATTGAAGATTTAGATGTTAACTTACTCACTATACATTTCATTGTTACTCATCTTGCCACATTACTATCTTTATTTTGACTTTTATTACCTATTGCCTTAAATGCATTAAAGAGATTCTTTTCTATTGTACTATTTTTCCCTCCATGTTTAATGTTATTAACTCTAAATTATGAATCACAAGGTGTATTTTTTACATTTTCATTAATTGAATGAATAATTGACATCATTTTGTATGGTTTTTATTCTTAAATACATAGTTCCATATATGTTGATCATGGCATTGAATTTTTCTTTTTGACATTTTACCTTCCACAGGTTCTATTATTTTCTCATTTATATCAATGAAATACTTTGGTATTCATATTATTATCCTTGGAGGTGTGAGTGAAGGAGATATATTTTGTATTAAATTGCATGGTGTTAACACTGCAACCATAGTCGGGACACTAGAGGGTTGGCAATCTAAATTATGGGTTGTAGGTGAATTAAATTCCTCTTCATTAGGAGACATGATTCAAGGTAATTATTTGATGTTGATTAACATTATGAATGGATGTTTCATTATATTATGTTTGTCCATATGTTTCATCATTCATTACATACATGCCCTACATTTTGAATTTCATCTTGCAAAAAAGATCGACTAGGTTCTCTTATCTCATTTGAAGACATGAAAACTAAATTCTATAGAATTGGGCATGTTATTTTCATTATAAGTATTACCTAGTGTAGAAGAAGAACCTTCACTTTGCCTAGAAGCTCTTATAGATGCCCTCCTATCTTCTTGTCTTTTTCCTTTTTTGCTCTTTTCTCTTCAATTTCCTCATTTGTTAGCTCTTTAATTGGTATTTTATGATGAATTCCTAACCCCATTATTATCTTTTTCCAAAATAAGACAATTGTAGATTTAAAATTGAAGAATTCTTAGTGATTCAAACAAAATAGATGAATAATTCATCAAATTTGCATAGTTGTAACAAAAAAATTAGTTATATTTGGAAAAAAACAAAACAAAACAAAACACTCATTTTAATAGAAAATGCAAAAAGAATTCTTGAGTGACAAAGGGTTTTCATGCTTTAGAAAGCATGCATGCCCTTTCGGATCCATGGACCAATGGGCAAATGCATTAATTTGTCCCTTGATGGTTGTGGAAAGGGTGTACACCCTTTTCAAAGGGCATAAGGCATTTTGATATTTACAAAAAGAAACCCACTTTCACACTAATTTTTCCTCAATTTTAGGCCTATGGGTCCCAAACCTAGCCATGTTTTATCATGGACCAGCCAAAGAAATTTAGTGCTTTTTTTTTCTTTTTATTGATACGTCTGATTAGTAGATTTTATTATTTTTAAAAAATAATTATATGGGTTTGTAGATCATAAAGCATAGTTTTTAAATATATAATTTCTTTTAATGTTAGAATAGTATTTATAATTATTATTTAATTTCTACATAACATAGCTCCTTATAGTCTATATACATATCATCACAAATTATCTTATAACTTTTTGAATATTAATGGAATGATTATAAAACTTGTATCTCAAAAATCTACACATTGTTAAATAATCTTTAAAAATATTATTTTTCATGAAATTAAGATCAAAAGGTTGTGTTCATACACTTGCAATTTTAATTTTCTAGCTGTTTTGACTTGTAAAATTATTTAAAAATTATATATAATAAAAAATTAATAAAAAATATTCTCAAGAATCTTTGACATTTCACCTATCTATTTATGAAATTTCATACAAAAATTCAATCATTTACTTAAAAAAAGTGTGTCCATACACATGCACTCTCCTTATCTTTTTACAAAAAATCACCAACCTATTCACACTTCTATCATCTGGTTATTGAATATATATATATATATAGAAACTACATTCAAAATTCTAGAATTCATTTTTTTTGTCATTTTCAAATTCCTTTTTTAAGTGTCTCTAAAATTCTCTCGAAGTTTAACTATTTTTATTTTTAGAAAAAAGGTGTCTCTTTATACCACCCTTTTGTCCCCTATTATGCTTCATATACCCAATATGGTTCAAGGCTTATTTCTCTTTGACCAATTATAAATATAGGTTTTTAAATTGTGAGAAGACCTAGTCTTTATCAACAATCCTTTTCTTTACTTAACACATGTTAATCTTACTTTCTCCAATGTAGCATTTTCCCTTCTAGAGACATGATGAGGTGTTTCAATATTTAATAGGTTAAAAAGACATTTTACATTTGGTCATTAACCTAATAGGACCCTTCCTTAAAATGCATACCCTTGAAATTTACCATAAGGCTTTATAGTCCTTTTTTTACAGTTTGAATATTTAAACCTAATCTTTGATGAGAAAAGCATTTATACATATCTAGAAGTGTCCTTGAGAAGACTTTTCTGACTTAGACACCCTTAAATAACCTTTAAGACTCTTTACAATGCATTTTGCATCATAATATGGATTCTTACCTTAACAATATGGCTTATTGATTTACTTAGACTACTTATTTACAAATTGACATTGATGGATTGATGATCTTGCATTGGAAAATATGTCATTTTTAACACCCTTTGTTTTTATTTCACAATCTAATTCCATTATTTGAGAAACTTATATTGTATTAGGATGCAATTATATGTGAATGTCTATTAATGCACCCAATTAGAACTTAATTCAATAAAAAAGTCTTAAATAGTGATATTTGATCATGACAAAATAAAAAATCGTATCATCACTCACTTGATTTTGGTTAATCAAGTTATGTTGACTAAAATTATCTAATAAAATATATGTTCAATTAATATGTGAATTCATGTATTTAATATTTTATAACCTCCTACTATTCTAATTTTAAATAATAATACAACTTAAAACACTTTATTACTCTCATTTTCCATCATAAAATGCAATTTTTATGATAGAGGTGGAAAAATAGAAACATCAAGATCACCTTGGCACAGGAGGAGAGAGAAGAGAAAGGCATGGGTTTTGTTGGGCAAGAGGGAAAACATGGATGAATATGAGGAAATTTTGTTAAGATAGGTTGTTTCACTGGCAGAAGAAGATGTGACTCTTAACAACGTAGATTTGGTGCCTGGAGGGAAACAAGAAGGTATTAAAATCACCTTTATTGAGGTAGTATCTTGTTTAAAGTAGACAGAAAGCTAGATAATGAAACCACTAGTTCCTATTAGATTAAACTAGTCTTTGAGGTAGTATCATGATCCCATCACCATTGCCACACTGATTCTTCCAATGCCCTCAAACACTATCTCTATCTCTATCTCGATGTGTCTACTTCCACTAATCTTAGCATGTTCATTGATCCCATCAACTCGACATCAAGTCCACCACCTGCTAAAAACTAGGTCACCTTCATCAAACTCACAAGCTCATTCATTTTACTTATAGGATTTATCCAACATTGACCCTGTGATAAAGCAAAAACACAAGCTCATAATACCTATTTTTATTAAGAGGCCATTCCATGCTTAGAGTATGCTAGCCACCTCCTAGTTTGTAATCCATCCACATGGTGAGTGGAGAGATCTCAGGGCCTAATGAAGATTTCTTTGGGACTAAATTATTTTTAATGTTTAGGAGTTTAGTCCCACATCCTCCATAATGGATAGATTATATGAGTTTATATTAAATTTACTCCCATTATGACATGAAATAGGTGGCATGGCTGCCTTCCTTAAAAAATGGAGCCCCAACCATCCTAACTTAAACATAGGAGTTCGGGCTCCCATATTTTATAATAGTGCTTCTCATGGCATGCCAAAATTAGTGAAATTAGAATGATACAAGAACAAACCAAACAACCATTAGTTATAAGAGTGGGTCTCATGGAATTCCAAAATTAGTGGAGTTATAAGGATATAAGACCAAACCAAACAACCATTAGTTATAAGAGTGGGTCTCATGGCATGCCAAAATTAGTGGAGTTATAAGGATGCAAGACCAAACCAAACAACCATTAGTTATATGGATATAAGACCAAACCAAACAATTTTTTTTTATCATGAAAATATAGACTTCAAAAAATAACCAAGAAAAAGTTAAAAATGAATTTCAAAAATAAAATGAAGCATGAAAACCTCTTTCTAATTCTTATAGGTGTATCTTGTTTATCAATGTTGTATACAATAGTGATGACTCTTTTTGTGTAGTATAGTAAAATCATTTATACAAGAATAATATGAATGGTCAACTATTCCAAAAGCTCGTCAGAGAAATATTGTAGGTTTTCAAGACCATGAATTTTGAGTGGGGTAGAACTATTCATTTACACTCTTTCATTTTGCAAAACCTTGTTTTACAAGAATAACTAATTACATCCTTTTCAATGCAACTTTCAAATTTTAGGCAATAGTTAGTTTAATACACATAGTTTTTTGAAACACTACTAAAACATAAAAATTTGACCTATAAAGGTAAATCAGAGAATTACATACTTGATGTCTAAATTGAACATTTGGGTAGATGTTAGTTTTAATACAAATATATATTTTCTAAAATAATACTAAGATGTAAAAATTGGATCAACAAAACATAAAATATAAGTAGTTATACAACACACCAACAAATCTTTTAAAAAAATTTATGTAACAGATTCCCTTGCCTTGACATTCCCTCGATCAAGTAGAAGTGTTTATCAATCATCAATAAGGGTAGAAATTTTAGGGATAGAGATTAATTTCTAGATCTCACCCTTGTTCTTGTATGTTGATATATTGATAAGTAATGGCATTAGATATATATCCTTCACTTTGCATCAGTTAGAATATAAATAATCACCTAGCCATTATAAGTCTTTGAGAATGGAGGATATGGCAATAAAACCAATAGGAGGAAAGGCCCATCAAAATCGACTCATAACCAATACAGAAAGAAAGAGCACCCCTACAATAAGTGGAAATAATAATCCCTATTGATATATTCCCAACATTTTTTCTCTCTGATAAATGGATTAACTCATAACTCATTAATGATTAAACACTATTACAACCATTATATTATTTCTCAGTTTATATTTGATATGAATTCAACACACATGACACTCATTCCTTCTTTGATTTCTCCTAAACTCTCATTTTATAAGCATTTTAGGAACTTATTTTTACTCTTATGAACCCAAGTATAAAATAAAAGACCCACAAATGGAAAAAATGAGAACATATACAAAAATGGGTGCATAACACATTGCATCCTTGAGGTGATATATAAAAATACCTAATGTTGTAATAATTATATACATGAAATGGATGCACCTACATGAAAATGATGAGTATTTCCATGGTCTTAATGATCCTTCCTGCAAGAAAAAAGTTTCACAATCCCTTAAACTATCAATGAGATAAAGGGATACATTGAATCTTTAATTATTGATGGTGTTCCCATAGACACCATTATTGAATGGCATTATTTGGATGCATCATTAGATGATATTGCATGCCCAAAGGATTTGTATTTACTATGAAAGGATATACTCAATGCATTTAATTAAATGTGTGGATTTATTTCTAAAAAAGTACTTGAAGATTGAGTAAGTGTTTCATGTTGGAACATAAATTCTAAGCCCAACTTTTTTTTTGAAAGACCAAAGTGGGAGAACATTCCATTTTTTATAGGTATGCAAACAAAATGGAAAACATAAATGATGGTATAACACTTGAATAATTGAAGCATTATCATGGAATCTACCTTTTTCACCAATAAATATGGTGTAATTCTCCCTATTTTACATATTGTTGATGTTTGTATTAATTTTAATATTTTAATCTTAATATTTTATTGTTAATGTTAATTTTAATTTTAATATGGTGTAACTTTGGGATAAAATTCACTCACATATAATAGACCTTAGTTTAGACTAAAGTTCAATAAAATGTCAAAAAAGTTATATTAAAAGATAGTTTGAGTGAAAAGTTAGAATAATACACTCCATTCACCCTACCTACAAAAGAAAAAGGTGCACAAAAATCAGTAACAAGGATAAAGAAGTCTTTCACTTGACTTCAATTCATTTCACTAACTAGTATTTGAAACTTAAATTTTTTAAATAGTGCACATAATGCCTTAGATCTTATTAGAAGATTAAAATATTCATACATATGGAAAGTGGGGCTTCCATCGATTACAAGGGTGTCTTCGATTAGAATTGAAAGTGTGGGTGAATTCAAAATATTAGTGTTACTACCTTGTTTACTTGTATTATTCCATGTTGTGGTTTTTGTTTGACTACCATGAAGCCCATATGTATCCATGTGTACATCAATCTGAACCTCAACAATATTTTTACAACTCCCCATGCCAATTGGGAGGTGGTTGTAATGGCTTCACAGGGGGTAATATCCCATTACATAAGGTTATATTTTTTTTATGACCAAATTAATTTTATAAAATCTCAATTTTACACCACTTATTGTTTCTCTCTTTGAATATACATTTATTTAAGTATCAATAACTATTTGTATGGTCCCAAATCTCAAGAGTAATATTTGTATGGTCTCAAATCGTTTAGTCTTTGTTATGTCATGGCACATTTGTATGTCAATAGGGTTCTAATTTTAATTTAGTTATCTATAAATATGTATGTCAATAGGGTTCTAACTTGAATTTAGTTATCTATAAATAGAAAAGGTTTGTAGCTAGTTTTAAATATAAGAAATACCAATAATCCCACAAAATATTCATAACATTCCATCAAGTATTTATAAATTTAGAAGGGATCAAACAATCATTGGATCATTTATGATTATCTAGATCTATCATTTATTATAGAACACTTCTAGCATAAAAACAAGTGTTTCATTATTTTTATATTATACTTCTCAACCTTTAGGGCCCAAATAAATAACAAGATAGTTATATTATTTATAAATATAACATACACCCATAAAGCTACATTATTTTACTTAAAGTTTTCAAATGTCACATGTATCTTACAGCGATTCTAGGTCAAGGAATACATTTAGTTTTCTAGGTAAATGTGAGTCATAGCATGTAGATCAGAGTAAGGAAACCAAAGTTTATAAGTAGGGATACCTAATCATCAATTCATTTTAGATTTGTATGTCACTCGACCTTAATCAACAAGCTCTTGACACCTAACTAAAAGAGAGGAACCCTTGATACCTAACAAAAAGTGGCAATGCTCTCAACGATCAAATCTAAACTTTTGAGAGAGATTGTTGGCATTGTTAGATGTGCATTTTGAGGTTCACTTTTGATGACAAATCTATGACAATAATTTATTAATGATATCCCTTTAAAACCTATGTTTATCATCATAATTTATTTCCTAACATTAAATTTTGAAATATTATTTAGGCAATTTTGGTTACATCTATTATATTTATATATTTATTAAATTTTTAATTAAATATTAATTCATTTATTTACATTATAGGTACTAGTGGTATTATTGATAATGTCGATCATCTTATTATTTGAAAGGTATTATGATGAGCTCTAAATACTACACAAATAATCATACGCTTGTCCATGACTTTAATTATTCTTAAATACTATTTATAATTATTATTTTTATTTCAAAACAAATTATATTGATAAATTAAAATAGTTAAACTAAACACCAAGCTTTTCTTAGCTTCAAGGATATTTTATTCTCTACCAACAAGGCCAACCACATGAAGGTGTAAAATTATGTGGCCTCCCCTAACCTATACCTACCTATCATACTACTTGGACTTGTTAATTCTACCTTAACCTATACCTACCTAGCCTATGACCTAATATTTATATTTAAAAAAACACACTTCCCACATATACATTATTAATCATTTATTAGTTTGTTTCATTAAAATAATTTTGAATTTGTATCTATAGATATTATTATCATTAAACTATACCAAGATGTTGCATTATATTGTACCAAGATGTAATACTTTGTCACTTTATAACCATTAAACAAATGTAACTATACATAACATTGTTTATCAAGTGGATATTGTATTTTTGTATTTTTATTTATAAATTTGCTCTTTTATTATCTCATAGTGTATTTTTATTTTTTTAAATAATATTTTTGAATATGTCAAAATACTTGTGTTTTGTCAAGGGTCGAATAGTCCAGAAATAGTTTTTTTATAAAGTGTGGGGAAATGCTTGTGTTTTAGTGAAGTGTCTCCAATAGTGTGGAAAGGTTTTTTATAAAGTGGGCTTAAAAGGTATTTTAACAAGTTATATGTGTAATTATTGTAGTATCAAAATATTTATACTTGTTGTTAGAAACTATTTTTATAAGGTCAGTGTTTTGTTATTTGTAATTTTTTTTTCAAATTGTAAATACAATAATGTTATAATTTGTTAAGATTGTTAGAAATATCTTTAATAAAAACTTAAAATTAATAATACTTTAAAAAACATGCATAGAAAAAAAACATACACAAGACCTTAATGAATGACCATAGCCCATTAGCCGAATTTCCTTTGGGTCTAAGGGGCTTTTAGTCCCTCCAAAAAAAAAATTATAATTTTTATTAATATCACTTTTTTTATATATTACAAGCTCTAGATAAAGTTGACCAAAATTTCTTTTTCTAGATATTTTTGCTAATAGCCTTCTATACTTATTCAATAACAACTTGAAAAAATTGAAATTCAAAAATACACATGTAATCCTGATATAGAGAAAATACTCAACAAAATAGCCTTGTAAAGAATATGCATGAAACATTGAATCTCTATATGGCATGTAAATAAGGAAGAATGAGCCCTCAAGGATGAGCCCTAAGCAAAAAATATGAAGAAACGATAGTTCAAAATTAGCACGTTAAATTTTTTGATATTGACATTGAAAAGAATATGTAGGAAACATTGAGTCTCCATGTAGCATGTAATTTAGCAACTCCATAAGAAAATTAAAAATTGTAATTGAATTGGAACAGGGTGTAGAAGATGCATTTAAACTACCTTAGCAAACTTTTAAATGGGAAACACTCCATTAATCCAAGGAAATTCATGAACTACTAATAAGAAAGGTCAAATTAGTCATATGACAAATATAGTTCCAACTCATAGTCTCCAGAACTGTTGTGTTTCTTAAAGCCTAATATGTTAAAAATTTGGAAAAATCTTAATTGCTCTTCAAATGCTATGATTGTTCACAGTTAAAGAAAAATGATTGTATTTAAATGTAAGAAGTGTAAATATATTCATTTAGATATATGGATTTAATCTTGTTGTTCATTTAATTTTGGAATCCATTCATAGAAGAATCTAAAAATTAGGAGATTGGTTAAAGAGAAGATCCTCCAACTACAAATGTATGGATTTGGCCCCACACAAATCTAGAAATGTAGGCTAGAATGGAAAATGTATCCAAGAATGTAGTCAACCAAGTCCTCTACATGTGATGAGAATGAACATATGTTCCCAAGATTTGAAGGCATTGTCCAAGAAACCACCCTTTAATGTAGATAGTGGAGGTGATAATCCCTCTGATGGTAGAGATGGCTATATTTAAGGATAGGAAGACCTCTAAAATTTGGCTAGAAATAGAGAGAAGTAATCTATGTATGGATGAAGGAATATTCTGATTCCACATTTGGTGCTTCCAAGAAGATCAGGGACAGGAAGGCAAAAGGTTGTTATAAAAATGGATTTCACTCCCTCAGGGGCTTTGGTGGGACACCTAAATTTTTGGATTATATTCAAAGCTCAAACTCAAGTTGAAACAACATTAATCAATGAGTTTGTAGAGCACTGATTGAGGGGATTTAGCCGTGTAATATACCTAGGGATTCATGCTAGAATATTGAATGGATGAAGAACCAAGTCAACTATTGTTGATTTATTGAAAAGATAATAGAAAGAGCATTTGACAATGAAAAGAGCAGATGAGGGGAATAATTGATAGCATAAAGTTATTAAAATACATATTCATGCATGTACAAATATTACCTACACTAGGAAAATACATATTCATGCATGTACAAATATCACCTAGAAAAATAAGAAGACACAAAATTAAAACATAAGAAGTTCACATCTCCATGTTGACATGAAATTAGAACATACAAACAAGAAAAAAAAACATTCGCAGAGGAAAGAAATCAAACACCCAAAAAAAATGCATTCTTAGAACCCTTCCTCCTTGCTTTATAGATACCAATTTTGCTTCGTTTTTTTTTAATTTTATTTTTTTTCTTTTTTTAAGTTGCCAATAGTTATTTAGCTTTTTTTTCAATCAGTTTAGTTTTTTTCTCTGATCAATATTTTTTTTGTTTTTTTATCATTATTTCATATGTTTTTAGGTTTTAATTTTGAAATCTTATTTATTTATTTACTTATCATTATTATGCAAACCCTAATCGTTATGCAAACCTTAATAGTTATATAAATGTAGCAGTAGGGACTAGTTATGTGACAACATCTATTATGACTATGAATACCTCAGGTGGGTCTTCTCCAAAGCATCCTGGTTCTCATGTGGTGATGGAAATGGTGTCTATATTTGCAGCAATAGGGGAGGCATTAGAAACTATAAGGGAGACTCCAAAATCTATAAATGGCAAAGTGTTGGCTAGCTCAGAAAGGAAAATGTGACTATGGTGTCTGGTTTCAAAAATATATAGGCATTTATTGCCCTAGGGTTCTAGATTGAAGGCAACCAATGCATGATGAATAACATTGCTCAAGTTATTATCACTAATGTTATGATAGGGGCCAAGGAAAAATAGGTTCCAATAGTAATAGGGGACAAGAATAATGTGACAACAAAGGACAAGCATCCCTCTTATGTTGAGGTTGGGGTTTTGAAACAAAATGTAGGGGATAAACATCCCTCTTACATAGCAACTATGGCTAAAGAGAAGTTGAACAAGCCTTTGTCACCTTCTAAATTTTATCACTCTATCTATTTTGAAGGAGAGCAGCTTCAAACACTTCTGAATAGAGAACAAGATTTATTAAATCTTGGGTTGATATGTTGTTTCTCCAACTTGTGGCCTTCTCTTGTAGATTTGATTGGTTAGTTGAAGGATATTTGCTTCCGCTTACAGATGGTAACCTGTGCATTTTTCCTTGTACAAAAGCATTTTTTGTTGTTCTTTTTGATTTAGAAGTGGATAGTACTTATCTATTTCAGTGACATATCTGGTCTTGGAACCAGTGTGTTCTGGTATGTAAACAACAGTTTCCTTCATTCAACCCTCATTATGAGGTCTTCAACATCAAAACAAATTGGATAAGGCTGCCCTTTTTACCCTTATAATTTTGGACTCCTTTTTATTTCAAATCTATTGGTGATTCATTAGGCAAATTCTTGTATACAGGTCCAAGGTTATTCATTACACAATCGTGACCGAATTTTAGTTAATCTAGATGCTTTCATAGATATTATTGAGTCCATAGATCTTATTCATTACAAAATCATTGCTCTACTTAAACATTTCATGGTTTTTGAGAGTACAAAGTGTGATTCAGAAGAACCAGATGTAAATATGATTTTGGCCTAAAATGAAGTTGAACAAGCACCACAATTCCACCCTCCTTGGGTGTGGAAAATAAAGATCACCAAATTGGATGTGAAGATTTAAATAGGGATTGATTAACATAGTTACCATTGAATGATTTAGAAGATTCATTGGATATGTCCATTCCTTTCCTTCCAGATGATGGGGGGAAGTGGATTACTATAGGTAACAGAAAAAATGATAAATGGAAGAAGGATTTAACATCTCTTAATATGACCTCAGATCATTAAGGAAAATAAGTTTTAAAGGGTCTTGATACATATTTATTTTTGTAGCTGATGTGGAAGTTGTTGCTTATTTTTTATTTTTGTTGTGTTGGTTTTTTTTTGGTTGATTCCTCTGCAAACATGTTTGTTATATATGATTTTGAAGACCATGTTTGTTGTTTTTATTATAAAGGGTAGATTCCCTGTTTCCAAAAACTTACTTTTACCATTAATAGAATAATATTAAATATTAATTAATAAATATTAAAATTAATTTAATAAAATTTAATTTATTTTTTTATTATTGTAAATTTTATATACTACATTTAAAACATACCAATTGAAAAGTAATACAACTCTCGACACGACTTTTCCAAAATCAAATACAAAAAACACAATAACTAAAAAAATATAGAAATTATTTTCTTAAAACCAACATCATATATTAAATATTTATTTATAAAACATTATTTATTTTGTACACCAAATTGATGAGTTCCAATAATAATAATATGTTGAAATGTACAAGAGCTAAACAATGTTAAACCTATATGCAAAGAAATTGGACACATCATCATTTTACACTTAACTTCTCGAGGTCAAGACAAGATAACTAAAAAGATAATAAAAAGGGAGATGACATGAGTTTGGGTTTGGAAATTGAGGGTGGTTTTATAGCTAAAAAAACGAATGTTAGTTATAATTTTTCTTGGAACTTGGGCATATAGGCCCAATACTCATCAACAATGTCTAAGTGATAGTTGAGAGTGTAAATTTCCATGTATTAATTGATGGGGTAAATGATTAATTATATATA